>JAPMOB010217530.1:29183-48321 GCA_029875015.1 Lepomis gibbosus | reverse complement strand
TAATTACACTTCACCACAACACATAGAATATTGTCACGCTACAATGTGGTACTTCTGTACACTGTCAGTGATCAAAGTCAGAACACACACAGGAAGATAAATGAACACATAAATCTGTGCAAACACACGGTATTTTCTTTTTTTCCTTTCATTTGAATACTGTTAAGACAGCCTGGAGACATCAGTTTAGCTTTTTATATATGAAAATTTAATAGTTTGACATTTTGGGAGATATACTTTATAGAAACACTTTCATGCTGAGAATTAGTTGAGAACATTGATACCACTCATATCTGTCCGTTAAAGCGACAATCAGCAACTGGTTAGCTTAGCCTAGCACAAAGGCTGGAAACGGGATACTCCCAATGGGATGCTACCAGCTAATCTGTATGTTTACGAGCATGTTTACTGCTGGTTGAGCACTGTTGCCGGTGTGAGCTGTTATGTTATCAGTTTGACAATGTTGTTCTGTGAGTGTTTGTTAAAAAATGTATACATTTCAAGCTGTGTCTTCTTCATCATCTGATTTTTCTCCAGGCATTTACCCCTACATACAAAAATTTATATTGAAGAAACCTGTGGTTTTGAAAACATTGTATACCAGAAGTAATGTTTGCATTAATATTCATAATATTTTTCTATTTTGGAGGATGGTCAACTTGTTGCAAGTCCTTAATTTGTTTCTCTCATATTTATTGTTTACATTACATATTATTGTATACATTTTAAAATGTTTGCATTGTCCAACTCACAATTTTGTGTTTTCCTATTACTGTAGTGAGTTTTATCATTTTTTCAAGGGTTTTCATGTTGTTATTAAGAAAATGTTCTTATTATTCAATGTATCTTATCTTGCCTAGTAAAACCACCGTTTTTTGTACAATTTAAGTAAATTTGTGTTAGTTGACAGAGTCAGCTTGCTGTTTTCACCCTCTGTTCTCTATGCAACGCCATTTCCCTGAACAGCTAAGGTGCCACATATGAAAACTTGCAAGTGAGCAGAAGAGGAAAACAGACCATGGCTGCCTCCACGTAATGCCATTGTGTGACACTTGAGTAGTATTGTGTGTGTGTGTGTGTGTGTGTGTGTGTGTGTGTGTGTGTGAAATGCATTTTGTGCCCAGACAGAAGCAGTCAAAACAGGAAAAGCCCACCAACCAGCTGCCCTTGTCTGTCACCCCTGCTCACCTCTGGCTGAGGTTGAGCACATGAGTGTGTGTGTGTGTGTGTGTGTGTGTGTGTGTGTGTGTGCTTAATATGTGTGCGTACAGTTCGTGTGTGCCATTAACACCTGGCAGTCGCTGTCTTGTCTAGTCACTAACAGAGTGGCTGAATGGGATGAAGCTGCCTATAGTGAGAGGAACAATGTGGTAGAGACAATTATAGATCATTACACTGTGGGAAACTGGACTCTCTTTTCAGGGCCTATTCATTCATACAGGAAATGGAGAAATATACAGAAATCCACACACACATCCAGCCATTACACATGTTTCCTTTGTTCACACATTGTACCAGCAAAACTAGTTTATTTAATAATAGGCATGTAGAGCAATGGGATGTATCACTACCTAATATGGCTAATTTAATAAGTTAATTCTGAATTCAGGGCTTGTATATTTATATCCACACCGTCTTTTGGCACAATTTCATTTTAATGTGGCAGCTCTCCAGATATGGTATTTTGTTTTCAACTTTTGCCAAAACCTCCAAACCACCTTCCTCCTTTCTAATTCTAATTTTCACTCCCTCTCTGCTCAGTTACACCCACACACCCTCACATACACACACACATATTGGTGCACACAGACCCATGCTGAGCCTCGGCTGTGGTAATTAGATACAGTCTGTCTAACTGTCAGACATCAACTGGTACCAGACACCAGACTCCAACCTCATTGGCTCATTCTCCAGACGCTGCTATGCATTCCGATTGGCTGTTGCCTCCTCCGCTGCTCTGACTCTGACCCAGTAAACTCGCGTATGAACCAAATCCACACATTTCCATTGGCTGTCTCCGAGACACATGACTGGTGCTCACAGATGCTCTCCGGCTCCGCTGTTCCCAGAGGAGGATACAGTTATCCTCCTTACAGAGAAAAACAACACCATTCATCACCTCCTTCTCTCTCACCATCTCTCCTCATCTATCTCTCTCCCTATGTTTAGGCTGTTATGCTGTGTTGTTATGTTTCTGTCTTTGTCCCTCTGAAGGTTTTGAAACCACTCCAAGTCCTCTAGATGCCCGGGTCAAACTGAATTACCTCCTCTCTGACTATGCAGCAGCTAAAGTTCATGCTAACACATCCAGGCTGAGGGGAAATCCCTGAGGATGCAATTCATCTATATTGGTCCCCTTATATGGTCTTATTTTTTTTGACAGGGAGCCCTAATTATTTTTTACTTCCATTTCCTCCCACATTAGACTCTCACACTCCTGTTAGCCGATGTCCATTGAGCAGGATTGGCCCAGTCATGGATCCATAAATATTTATTCAGCTCACTCATCTAGCTCTTACTGCTCAGTACCCGTGTGATTAGACAGGATCGGTTTACAGGTTTATGTTGTCATTTCCTGTCGCTGACAGTAGTGGACAAACACACTGCTGCTCCCAGAGCTTTCAAACCAGGGGGATATTTGTATTCGTCCTTCATTTTTCCTTCTTACTTTCCTATTTCTCATTCTCATGAACCTAATAAGTAAGTGATTTTAAATCCCAGAAATACAAAAGATGTCTTCCACCTGAACAGCTGCCACATAGGTACCCTTTAATAAGGAACTAACACAGTTGTTTAAGATCAAACTAACATACATTTTTGGTAAGAAATCCCTTTATATTTTGCTTATTTGGTCAAAATTCTAACACGAAAAAGGAAAAATTAAAGTTTTGTTTATTTTTCTGCCATGATAGTGCCCACTACATCCCTGTTCTCCAGAAAGGTTCAATGTTTGAATCAGACTGACAACATTTGTACTGATAATGTGACTGATGTGGGCGGGCGCTCAAAATATCCCCTAAATTCCAACTATTAGTTCCCTAGCCGTGGGGCCTGGCTGTTATGACTATTGCTTACTTCCAACACAGTTAAACACTAACTAGCTTTGACTTTTTGATTGAAAGGTGAGCTTCCATTCATTATTTTGGAATGTTATAACATAAAAGACATCTTGACTCAACAGTATATAACCAACACGTGTTAAAAGTGGAAGAAACTTCTTGTATCAGTGTTTGCATGCTACATAGAGCTGTGACGTGTTCCTCTCATTAGCACACCATAAAGGTCAACAGTGCATCTACTAGCAAGGCCAGCCTTATTTAAAAAAAAGTTTTATAATCTTTTGAAAAATGCAACAAAATGCACAATAGATGTAGGATCATTATGGTTTATATAACAAGAAGTGTGGAGACGTGTGAAAAAGTGCACTAGTACATGTCAGAAAAGGCCATCTTCCCTCATTAAAAAAAGTTAAAAAAACTAATCTGTATGTATTACCTCCCTGCAGACAAAGATGCCAGTGTACACTGTGATGTATGAGGGTCAATTGACTTCACGTCACCTTCATGTCCCTGCCAATGATCAGAGGATATTTGATCAGCAGGTCCCATTAACACGTACAAAGCACAAAGCGTCAAGATACGCAGAACTTTCACACACACACAAGATCACAGATAGAAAACCATTCAGTATTCTGTATCACCATGTTCACATGTTTGATCAGGCTTTATGTTTGCTTATATGAAGTGTCACTATATACGGGTACATGTACACACACTCAATTATCTCCTCTCAATAGGCCCTGACTAGAGCTGTGGAGCCAGCAGACCAGTGGTGTGTGTAATCCAGATTAAGGCTGGTCACAGTCAGGCTAGTGCACACATTTGGTAGCATGGCAAATGGTCCAATTAAAGTTTTGTTGAGTAAAGTAAATTTATATAACAGAGAAAACTTGGGCATGTGTTTTTTGTTATGCCATGTTTTACATGTTCACGTCCAGCAGCACCCTGGTGCATTTAATTTCTAGTCACTAAGCAGCTCACATGCTAAAATTGGTGGTTAAGTGCCTTGCTCAAGGACACATTCACAAGTGTCTGGTGAGAGGATGGAACTGGGTTCCTTATTAACTTACCTGATCACAAGGTCAAAAATGCTTGAAGGGGAATAAAATACCAGTTTTTTAAAAAGTTGAGCTTAAATTGCAATTACGTTTTGCTTAGAAATCAATATATTCCAAGTGCTTGGGTGACTTTTCGCATATTAGATCAAAATTGTTATTACCAAAAAGAAGACACTGAAATTGTATTTATTTTTTAGTAATGACAGCACTCCTTAACAGTTTAGTTTTCCAAGGGGTGTTCATTTTTGTTACCGACTGACAATGTTGATGCTGCAGTTTGACTGGGGCAATATCTATGTGGGTGGACGCTAAAATATTTTATCACTTTAGCTGCAACATGCCACACAGCAGTTAGCTTTTGTTTAGTCCCACCTTATTTGAACACTCCTTATAGTACTCCATATCTTCTATGTTGTGATTTGAGTCAGGGACTAATTACATCAAAAGAGCATCAAATACAGATCTACAACTGACAATACATACTAGTAACAGCAGCAATAAATACTAGTAAGAGCTCATAGTACATACCACATCAATCGGGTAAATACATAGGGAAGGAAATAAGAGTTAACAAAAAGTCCAATCAAAACAAAAAAAGTGCAAACAATACAAGATAATTGTAGGGGATAGAAGAAGAAGAGCACAGGAAGTGCATGTTAGAGGTTAGGAATTAGAGGTGTTATAAGAGCTTCTTCAAGTTAGAGAGGGACACCCCTGCTCTGATGGCGTGTGGTAGCTCGTTCCACCATTGTGGTGTCACAGATGAAAACAGCCGGGACTGGGATTGCTTCGTGTGAAGGTATGGGAAAGACAGGCAGCGTTCGTTGGAGGAGCATAGCGGCTGAGAAGGAACGTAAGTTTGTATTATGGAGTTAAGGTAGATGGGTGCAGACCCAGTAGTTACTCTGTATGCAAGCATTAGTGACTTGAATTTGATTCTGGAGGCCATGGGGAGCCAGTGGTGGTCACTGAGTAATGGAGTGACGTGAGTCCTTTTGGGCTAATCAAAAACCAGACATGCTGCTGCGTTTTGAACCAGTTGTAAGGGTTTCACCACACAAGCTGGAAGTCTTGCTTGGAGGGCATTGCAATAGTCGAGGTGAGAGATAACCATGGCCTGAACCCGAAGCTGGGTGGCGTACTGAGTGAGGTAGGGCCTGATTTTCCTTATGGTGTATAGAGCAAAGCGACATGACTGAAAGACAGCAGCAACATGGTCTGAAAAGGGCAGCTGGTCATCAATCATGACATCCAAGTTTCTCACCACCCTCGTTGGAGTGATCGTTGAGGAGTTAATTTGTAGTTTGATGTTATGGTGGATAAATTTCTTGGCTGGAATGACCAAGAGTTCAGTCTTAGAGAGGTTTAGCTGAAGGTGGCAAGTCCTCATCCATGCAGATATGTCCGAAAGACAGTCCGTGATCCTTGCCAAGATGGTGGGATCGCCTGGCGGGAAGAAAAGGTAGAGTTGCAAATCGTCTGCGTAGCAGTGGTAAGAAGCCGTGCGAGCGAATGATCGCCCCCAGTGAGGTGGTGTAAATTGAGAAGATAAGGGGCCCTAGCACTGAGTCTTGGGGCACCCCTGTGGAGAGGCAGTGGGAGGAGGATAATTCACCACTAATGCACTAATACATAATGCACTGTGGTTACAAGACTACCTGTTGCTGGGAGTTTTGATTGTCTGGTCATTTGTCATCACCGCATCTCCTTAAAAGACAGACAGCTTACACCAGCTAGACCCCCTCCTTAATAAATGTGTCACAAAATTCAATAGTGACAGTGCAACTAAAGAAGGAAAAACATAAATAAAAAATAATTTGGCAAACAGTGCTAATGTTATGCATGTTAACAAGCTTCCGCTTTCTGAGTGGAATATGAACTTAGTACAGTATCTGTAGTAAAGGGACTTTTCTTTCAATTTCAGTTTGGACCCTGTTGGTGAAAACATCGCCAACATGCAAGCTTTTTCAGGAATGATGATGAAATGGTTTCACATAATGGCCACATATCTTGCATTCTAAATTGAAAAACACCAAAACTGGAGCTAAGATGTCTAAACACGACAACACTGATATGATTTAAAGGAAAGAACAGTTCAACATGCCTGTCAAAATTAACAAGAACGGTTGTACTGTGGTGTTGAAATGCACAATACTACATACAGTCATGTTTTACATGACAGATTGATGAAGCAAATGAAAGGACAATGACAGAACACAAATGGAACTGTAGAAATAAATAGATGATTCACAATCTTACCCCCACCTAAATCAATTGTTGGAATACTATCATACTCTTGTTTATCAATGTGGGTACTTTCCCAACTGAATCAGCTGGGAAAATATTAAACTTATTAGTGGTGTAAACTTGCGGATGAAGGCGGAGTCGTTTTTATCTGAAGGATAAACACAGTCCAATACCATGCCCTTAAAAGAAAGTAAATGATGTTTCAAAATGAAAATTTTGAGTTATTGATCTACATCCAGTGATACAGTCAAAGGAGCAACAGAGAATTAACAGAAAGCATTTAGAGGCGTACACGTGTACGTGTAATGTTCAGAGGCTAGTCAGTGAGAAAGTGTTGTTTGTGTTACTTGAACAAGCTTGACTCATCTTGGCTGTCAGACAAGGAAGGGCAGCTACAGTCTGTGAGTTTGTCAACCATTTATCACACTAAATTCTTTTTGAACTTTTCCTGTTTGTGATTAGGTATATACCTGTGTCGTTAATGTGTACTCCTGTTGTAATGCTATTTCTCCCCAAATGCTACTATAGGCTACAAAATCTTTCCAAAATGTACCCCACATCAACTGTGTTCACTTTCCCTTCTTTAATGAAATTCAAGATAAGCCCTTCTATCTTTACTTTACTTATTCTTGAGTAGTTCTTTCCCTATAAGTTGGCTTTTTCTCAAATGCGGCATATTATAAGGGCACTCATGTCCTAAACATTACCTATTGCATTTTTTTATTTATTTGTAACTTTTCTGGGACTCTGAGCTTTTCCTCCAGTTGTGCACAGAGTGTATCTCACAGGATAAGAGCATCAGCTAAATACAGAAATGTAAACAGAAATTAATAAATGAAAAACAGAAAATCCCTGAATACTTTGGTCTGATACATATTATAAGCTGTTTGCAGAATCTTTTTTTTTCTAAAAGCTGGCACACGGCCTCAACTCCTCACTGACACCTTGGGGGGTTAATCTCAAAAAAGAGGCAGTTTAGACACACATGCACAGAATGAGAGTTTAGTGCAGATTAGGCTATTAGATATGAGCATCAGCAGTATTTAAACGCTGATTCAGGATTTTTTTTCCAGACTAAAGAAGGAAATGGGCTAATCTCTGCCCAGACACCTACAAGATGTCTGTCAGCTGAGGATTTACACCTATAGGGCTGTCTGGGCATATGCTCTGTAAGGAGAGGAGTGTGTGCACTGAACAGACGTGTGTGTGTGTGTGTGTGTGTGTGTGTGTGTGTGTGTGTGTGTGTGTGTGTGTGTGTGCTTGCTGGTCAGCTTGAGTGTGTGACTACCAGCATCTTGCTGGAAGCATGACAGCTTCTTTACCAGCAACTGGGCTGATGATTAAGTGCCACATGTGTTCATTAAGTTCCTTCTATTGTCCATCCAGTAAAATGAACCACAAATAGAGTGCCGGAAGGCATGCATAGTGGGAGTATGTATTGATAAGGAATGATTAAGCCTGTGTGTTTGTGCTTCTTTCCTTTCCTTACATACTTTACCACTCTGTCCTCTTCTCTCCTTCCCTATTCTTCCCCGTCCTCCGTTCTCCTTCCTTCACAATCCTCTCTTTCCTTCCCTTTCTCTTTCCCTTCCTCTTCTCCCAAAGTTTTTTCCTTTCCTTGCCCTGTTTCTCCCTAACTCTCATCTATTTTCCTTTCCTGCCTGTCCTCTACTTCCCTTTCCTCTATTTCCCTCTATTCTTTCCCACAATTTCTATTCCTTTGCTTTATGTCCCACTTATTCCCCATTTCTCTCCTGTCCTGTCCTGTCCTGTCCTCTCCTCTCCTCTCCTCTCCTCTCCTCTCCTCTCCTCTCCTCTCCTCTCCTCTCCTCTCCTCTCCTCGCCTCGCCTCGCCTCGCCTCGCCTCGCCTCACCTCTACTTCCTATAATAGCTCATGGAGGCATGCCTGAGTCCCAGCCACCCTCATTAACCTTATCACTGAAGCTGACCCCCAGCTGGACTGCACTGCCCTTACACTGCTGTGTGGCTTTGAGGAGTTGTGTCAATACATACACACTCGGCCATTAAACTGGAAAAGCGAGAGCTGGGAGGGAGGTAGGCAGTGTCGGCGGATGCACAGCAAATTTATATAACAACTGAGACAGCGAGGGAGGAGAGTGTGAGAGAGAGGAATGAATGATACATCCAGGTTGTTCTGAACTTTCCATGTACGCCATTCCTTTTGATGTGCTTTGAGTGTGTGCATTATGAAAGCCCATCGTGATTAGCCTGTGTATGTCTCCACGATATGAATAAGACCCCAGGGGAGCAAAGACGTCTAGACTTATTCAGAGAGAAAGCCTTATTATCTGCTGTACAGCAACTATGAAGAGACTGATTTTCACTTTGCAATCCAACTGCTGCTGCAGTGGCCTTACGCAACAGTCCAATAGCAGGAGTCAAATCCCAATCAAGTCATTGCACAAGAGAGTGGATGAGAGCAGGGTGAACAGAGAGAGAGAGAGAGAGATAATGTTCCTGTACATAGCCTACACATTACTGGTTTACCTTTTCAGTATGAATACAGTACATATGAATACACCGCATCTTCAGTCCCAATACTATGCAGGTCACATGAAGCACATAAATTACTGCTTACATTTTAAAATATTAGTGTAATTCCTATAAACAGAGGACAAACCTGCAGAGATCACTGACAGGCTGTAGAAAGTCCACTATGCTGCATTTTTAAAATTAGTTTTAGATAAACTTCATCTCCTCACCAAATAAAGACTCCTTTCCAAACAAAACAGCTACATTGCAGGTGCTGTTCTTGGATTTCAAACAATCACAAAGGCAGATGGTGAAACAAGTAAAAAGCAGATGAAAAATTATGACTTATCTCCTACAGTAAAGTGACCTTTAGATTTTTGTTTTACATGAAAAAAATGGAATCTTAATTTTGTGCAAGAGTCTAAAGACACACTTGCTCAACAATAATCTGAGCTAAAAGCTAACATCATCATGCTAATAGTGACAATGCTGGTATGCTGATGATTAGGGTTAATGTTAACCATGGTTACTATCTTAGTTTAGCTGGTTAGCATTTGTAAATTAGCACAACTGAGGCTGATGGGAATGTCATTAGTTTTACGGGTCATAAACCAAAGTATTGAACAAATTGTAATTCTGAACTGATGATGGCGCTAGAGGAAAGTCAGGAGGTAATTAGCATTTATCACCAAAGTCAGGCTCATCCTCTGGGCACACTGGACATATGTAGCAAATTGCATGGCAGACCATCAAACACGTGTTGAGATATTTTACTGAGAAAAAAACTGTCTACTACATGGTGGTGCCAGAGGAAACATCAGGGGGGACTGTACTGTGGTATTATAACTTCAGTGAAAGGACCGCATGGCTGGACTCTCTAAATAACTCATCTAATGCCTGGTCCTCTTGTTCAATGTCAAACATGCCAACATCTAAGCCTGTTTTTCTTATACTCAAAAGTAAGGCATGCTAGTTTTTTACATTCAACAGTGATGACATGTAAGATAACACAAAAACATCTCTACTACTAGACTTCCTGTTATTTTTTAGGGCAACGCTGCCAATAAGTGGCTATGATAACATAGACAGAAATGCGTTTGCTTTTCTCTAGCGAGCCTATTTAAAGAAGTGTTGCTTTCATCGTAATCGTATCTGAGAGATCTCACTGTGCTTCACACATTGTCACTGGCGATGAGGAGGGCACCAATCTCACACTCATCCCAATTCCTCATCTCCAACAAGGTGAGGACTTGTAGTCATTGAGCTAAAACACTCCGTGAGTAAGGAGTAAATTTTTCTGCGGATTTCTGAATGATCACTCACACTGTCTTTCTGGTCCACTTCCCTTACATTACCCCTTTTTTCTTTTCCTTGTGCCCTCTCAGCCCAACACAATCTTTTAAGTCAGGCCTTGGTGATTGAACTGAGGAACAAATATCAGTGTAACATGTATGTAATGTAGATGAACATGTAAATGAAGCCATAATGTATTCATATTGGCTCTTTGTCTTCCTGTTTGAGCTCCTATAGGTGATTCTTGCCCCGGGCATAACAATCATTCAATGTGTTAATGGGTCGCACACTGAGCTCGTTAGCTATGCACAGCCCTCATTAACATACAAATTCAATTAACTTTCACTGCAAAAAAAAAAGAAGAAAGAAAACAAATCTTTAGTGTGATGTCTACTCTTCCTGCATTTTATCTTCATCTCAGTCACAGCGAGTGGAGGAGAATGCCAACGATGCTGTGACTTTCTCTGTTTTGGGCTTGTTGATGAATGCTTTATGGTGTTTTGCAAGGTGATGCAGTTCAGAGCGCAGCCAGACATCCTTGCGCAGGGAGAATGAGAATGTTTTGCCCTCACACTTTATAAAGGAGACTGTCAGGTATTTGTCCTCTGCCATTAGCTGTCTGTGTAGGCTGGATGGCATCTGGTTTAGAGGGCCATTGTGGGAAGACAGCACGGGTTCCTAACTGTGGCAGAATTAAGCAGTCCTCACTATGTTGATTGAAAGCCAATTTTCAAAGTGGTGTGTAGTCAGAATGTTCAATAGCCGTGGCCCAGCAGCCAGACCCTTCATCTTCCATCATGTATTCTATGAGCAATGCTCTTATCATGGGAATTGGTAATTAGTGGCATGCATTGTGTCAGAGGACAGAGCACCGAATACCAACGGCATTAAAGGGCTGATGAGATAAGAGGAGTGTGTGCTTGCGTGTTTGTTCTTGTGGCTATGTGTGTGTGTGTGTGTGTGTTCTCACTCCCGAGATCTCATTCACGCTCCAGGGACAATGGTTAGGTGCCTCGGCCATGGCAATGCATGACTTCAATTTACATGTTTGCATATTTGACAATTAACTAAATTGATTTCCTGTGTGTGTTGAGCGGCAGCATCGGATGTCTATTTTCCCAAGGATTTTCAACACCGTGTCCATCCCCATATCAAACAGGCCCAATAATGGCAGTGTCTCATTTGCATACCATTAATTAGACATTCAAATTAAATGGCTAATTAGCATATATAGCGTTCTCTGTTTTGTCAGGGTGAAAGCTATAGCAGCAATAACTTTTCCTTTCATATCACTTGTTTTTGCTATCTATGCAAATGTGAGTAGTTTGTGATGGTTTTAATCAGTTAGTGTGTTTGAGTAAAAAGGAGACTCGGGGAGAGATGTTCAACATACCTTTTACAGAAGAGGCTGAGAAGAAAAGCTGTCTTGCAGGCATGGTGAAAGAGAGAGATAGAGAAACACCCTAATGATTATGTGTTTTTTTTCCGCCACAGAAAAAAGAGACTAATGATGCTTTTTTTTGTTTTGTAGTTGACATTTTCTTTGAAGACTGATAATGAAGCTCCTCAGAGAGGTGCAACCACAGCCAAACTTATCCAAGCAGCTCTCCTCTTTACTGTCATTGTTATTAGCCACCCAGGAATGTAGTGCAGCATAAACTCACCTGAACTCAGATGAACCACTTCTTAGTGTGTAACGTTTTGACAGTTGTTGATTTATGTTTAAAAAATAAAAAGAGCCTAAATGCCTTGTCACACCTGAAAGTGACCAAGTGTGTTTACTTGGTGTAGTGAGTACTTGCAGGGCTACTGTAGTAAAGCTAACTGCTAACATTCTAGCAAGCCAGGACATGGTAACTGTAGTATGTCACTCACGTTGCTTCGCTGATTTTTCAGCAGTCAAGTAGATGTTGACAAGGCTGCTAAGTGCTTTCTATCAGTTAGCCAACAGTTAGCAAACTTATTTGCTCAGTCACTAACAGCAAAAAACCCAACCAAGTCTATGCAAAAGATATATTTGTACCACGACTCCTGTCTCATGATAAATATTTCTCTTTCGTGGGGCAATTTATACTCAGACAGAGGAGGATAAAATAAAAATTGAATGGTGACACACAGCTCATATAACTTTCTCCAACTCTCAGTTCCCTCAAAGATTAGTGCTGTCAAGATGGCTTACCATTGGTCAACAGGCCAAATCTGGGGATCACAATTGAACTCAGATTTACTTACTACCAAATCCACTCATTTCTGTGATTTCTTTAGAATTAATGTATTTGATAAATGCTGCGTCCTGGTGATGAATGTTAGTGATATATGTACTACTATTTCACTACCATCTGCTATGCAGCCAAGAGTTGAGAGAGAGAGCTGTAGGAGAAAGAAACCAGAAAGGCATAGCGATGGAAAAAACAAGTGCAGTATAAATAAGGAAAGACAGAGAAAAAGAGGTGGGAGGGATGGGAACGGAAAGAAGGATGAGGTAAGCCCAATGGGAGAGGCCTGAGCCGTCTTGCTAAACCCCTCCAACAACCTCCTCCTCCTCCTCCTCACTTTTCCTCCATCACTTCTCTTTCCAGGGTGAGACGACGAGAGGAGAGATTAAAAAAGAGGAGTATGAAGTGGGAAAGAGTGACATCAACTGTGATATAGGTAAGAAGAGAGGTCAGGGGCTAAGCAGATGATAGTTTGCTGTTGCAGAAAAGGACAAAAGAGGATGCCGTTGGAATTTATCGAAGGTGAAGACCTGAGAGGTGAAGATGTTTTGCGTTGTTTGCTTTGACCTGTGCTCGTGGGTCAGCCATAGACATGGATGTGGGAAGGAGGGTGCTGAGGGGGCTGCAGCATCCCCTTAAATCAGACTAATAAAAACCACCAGTTTAAACTTGTTTTCCCCCTTTTTTACTGGGATATACAATATAAGTGTAGTGCGCCAGTGTTTGTGAAGAGAAAGAGGTTCCACGTTTATCCATTAATTATCAACATGTATTAGTCTATTTATATTGCTTTTTTATTCTATTTCTATTTTCATTGTTTTACAACACATTGAGGTTTTCAGGGTGATGATCACACTGTAAGACAGACCCCTGGAGAGAGTTCAGTCTATGCTACAGCTACAGTATGTGACTAAATTGTGTTACTGCCGCTGTACAGTGACACTGTACAGTAGGATACAGGATTTAGTTAAAGCTCTTGATTGGTAATCTAACCAACTCCCCGGAATGAGAGACAGAGAGAGCTCATGTGGACGAGTGACAGAGAAGGACCATGACTGAAGTGGAGACACTACTGCTGTATGAACTGGCCACAGGCCTCATGTTTAGCGTCAGTGTTCTTCACAAAAGTTTCACAATGTGTATAAAATGTATTAAAGAGGTGGTATTAGGCTCTTTTAGAGGTTCAAAATCCTATTTAGTGGTTGTACCAGAACAGGTTTACATGGTTTCAATTTCAAAACACACTATATTTTGTGTTGTAGTGCACATTGCTACAGCTCCTCTTTTCACCTCTTTTAGCTATGTAGTGATACATCTTGTCTCTAAATGATCTCTAAATGAGCTTTGGTTCAGCTGTATGTGTTGCCGACCAGCTTGGTAACATGGACTCGAGCAATGGTTTCAGAGTGGCGAGTTATTAATCTGTAACAAAAGTATCTTTCATCCATAAAGTTTTAACCGAGCTCTGTCTCTACAAATTCATGCAAAAGCCATGAATGTTGCGCAGCATTTAGTGTGACGTCTTTATATAGAAGGACTTTTTCTCAGCACCTCCAACTGTGATTGGCTTCCAGTGTCCCTGACGGTCTATTGGGTGCTTCCCCAGGGATATGGCAATTTTAGATGAACTTTAGCCTCCCTCTGCCCTCACATTACCCCCCAGATAAACTTATACACTTTCGGGCCTGCTTGTGTCCCATGGCATATGTGTTTTCTTGGGATGGAGTCGGCCTGTCTGTAAACTGCGTCTGACCCCGTGTGTCTGGAGGGCTCACCCCATGCAAAATCTCTCTCTCTCACACAGACACACGCACACACATACATCAGAATTCTTCCCTAGTGGGGTACACACTGCTTACAGCATGATGTGACGCCTTGCCTCTCAGTAAAAGGCCCCTTTGATTGGGAGGGGGTGCTTCTCATCATCTCATGCGACACTTCCAGAAGGAAATGGCGTGTGAAAAGGAGCGAAATAGAAATTCGCACTGCATAAGCTTTTGATTCACTACATAACTGCCAATGAATCGACTCTACCACGTACAGCCATCTCGCTGGGCTTTTTTGTGAATCAGCAAGAAACATAATTTTTTCAGTTTACCAACAAGAAAATAGTGTAACCAAGGTGATTAATGTGGATTTCCCAGCTACGACAAGATTCATTGTCAAATAACTCCAATGAAAGAATGTGTGAATGAGCGTGACAGCAAAACAGTAGTTTGTGGTGTTTTGGCTTGAGCTAATCACTGTATTTGTTAATAGTCTCCTTAGAGAAAGGCACATTTCCCTCCCCGTCCCTAGTGTAATAAAAGGCTTTTAGCAACTCCTTCAAATGCATCAGGACTGTGCTTTTCCCTATTTCCTTTGTATCTCATTAATTTCCATATTTAATTAGCTGTGCTCATTAAATGCCATGCACACAGGAATGTATGCAGGAATAATTGCATGCAATGTTATAGACACAAATGATCCATAATTTTCTTGTGTGAGTTGTCACAGAACATGTAGGCCTTGTTGATTAGTCCACTCTAATAGACATGGCACTTGATTTGTTTGCCTATCAGTGTGCATGTGAGTGTGTGTGTGTGTGTGCTGTGTGTACCCCTGGGTTTTCAAGTGCGAGTGCATGTGTATATTGTATGTGTGCATGTGTGCCCTTGTGTGCCAATCTAGCCGTCAACTCTAAACCATGTTAAAGAGTGAAATTGCCCATCAGCTCTAGTAAAAGCATGGCTGACAACCTGTAATCACAGTCACGAGAGAAAACAAATCATTGTCACATATGGTCAGACACACACTCCCGGTCTGGACAAAGATATTGGGTGACCAGAGACAACAGAAAATACAAAATCTAAATACAAAAAAAAAATGTGAATCTGTACACTCGTATCCTTCTGTGTTTCCTCTCTTTGAGTCTATTTGCCCGGGAGCAAGGCGAACACTTTCTACTAAGTGTGGAGGATGATTAGCAAAAGAGCAACTTTGTCTTGTCTCACTGTTGAATCCTCACCGGTCTCCGTGCTGCAGTCTGCTTTTTATACATCACAGCAAATTAATGAGGGATTCTTCCCAGGCACGCTATCTCCCACTCAAATGCATGTTTACAGCTTTTATATGAGATGTTCTCTATCACACATTTGAAAAGACCTATAGGTGATTTCATAGTGAGACACGCATGAATAACTCTGACATTTACAATTAGCTGTTGTCAGCAGTCAAAGGCAGTAGTGCAATTTACTAGGTACACATTACTGTCGTAAATGGAAGTGACAACAATTTGATATGTTGCTTGGAAGTGGTGTGATAGCGAATTGTATTTGACCCTGTTTAAGTGGGCTCCCTCTTGATAGGTGAACACCCTTTATTCAAAAGAGATAATTGGTTTTGTAAAATGTTGCTCACGAAGTCCCTGAAATGCTTTGGGAGAGAAAGTAGTGGGCGTTGATTAACCTTGTCATAGCTGTTGACATCTCCCGACCACGCAGCGCTTACATTCAACGCGCTTTCCTGCATCAGAAGTCACACTTTTTTCCCACTGCGTGCCAAGGATAAGTGTTAAATATGTGTTTTTCTTTATCATTATCTTTGCCTTGCCTTGGAGACACTATTCTTTCAAGCAGGGTTAGAAACTGAGAGGGTTCGTTTCTGAACCCAACCTTCAGAGGCAGTGATCGGTTATGAGTCAGGAGGTTGAGTTAGAAGTTGGGGGGAGGGTTGGGCGCAATTTGGGATGACAGGGGGGGTAAGCCTCTCTGGTCTCTTTGGTCTCCTTGCTGTGGTTTCTGCACATTTGGCCAGCAGACAAGTGTATTGTGCATGAGATCTCTCTGATGTGGCGGTTTGATGAGTAAGCACACATATGATGGAGTGGGTATGTGTGTGGTATCCAGAGCTCTGCCTGACACATGGCCATAAGGAAGTTGAGAGGCGGGATTCATGAGGGAATTTGGAATATATATTACGCAGTGTTTTGCAGGCCAAACTTTTCTCCCTGTCTAATTAGAGGACAAGCTGTGGTTTCTGCCAGTTACGTAACCTCTAAAGACTTCCTGGTGAAGAAGTGATAGGTCTAACATGACACATCTGGGTAAATTATTCATAGATTTGGTTCCAGTTCAAGGATATAGTTGAAGATGAACTCATTTAAACTTTCCAAAGGTTTTACATTTATTTTATCTGCAATAATTAATATTTAGGATAGACACCCAAAGAGTGAACATAACCTTCTCAGATTGTTTAATATTAAAGTGATTTAGCATTGCACTTTCAAAAAGTTAGGACAATTGCGGGAGGCCAATAAAAAATTGGGAATTGTCTAAATCAAAACAGGCAGAGGCAGAGATATCCTATCTTTCAATTCCAAGTATGAGTCAAGCTTCTCTTAGACCTTCCTAGTTGTGAAATGCTAAAATTTTCCAACCTCTGTGTTTATAACATAGCTTTTCTGTCAAATATTTGAAGCCTAGAGCCTAACTCAAGAAAGCTTATGACATCATGATGACATCATCAGGGTTATTATGTCAGACCTTCCAGAGCTCCTTCCAGAGCCACAGAAGTTTTGTACAGCTTTTTTTCCTGAGTAGTACTTTTCATGACAGGTAAAACTGGCCCTTACATGTAAAATCATTGTCGCTTTAATAGATTTTAGAATCACAAAGAGATAAAACTCTCCTGACTTGAAGGGGGAAAAGATTGGTAACCATGCATGTCCAGCATAGTGACTAATATCAAACTAATGCGTTTATTAGGTTCATTATTACATACTAAATTTTAGCAGATAATGTTTGTTAGCATGCTGATATTTGCTAATGAGCACTAAACACAAAGCTGAGGCTGATGGGAATGTCACTAGTTCTGCAAGTACGGTATTTAGTCATAAACCAATGCACTGGACATTTGAAATTTAAATGTTGTTGGTGCAGCATGTCAAGTTGGGGTTGCCAAAGTTTGTTTGAATTTCAGAGGGGTATGTGAGTGTCTATACCAAAATTCAGGGCTATCCATTGGACATTTTCACTCAGTAAATTTCAACCTGCTGGTGGCGCTAAAGAAAAAGTCAGGGGATCGCCAAAGTTGTTTATTTATTGTTATTCAGTTAGGAGTGATTGTCCAGGCTTCAGGCAGAACACTGTCTCCTCATACCAATAATGTCCAGGGGTTTTAAACCTTGGTTACTCATACATAATAACCAGATCCTCTACACTGCAAGTCAAACATTTTCATCATATAAGATCATTCGTATAGTGGAATGGTTCTTTCTTAGCTCTGAAAGGCATTGGTTTGTCATGGTGATTAACTGAGCAATAACATAGGTTTAAACAGATATGAGATTCTTATTCACCAGGGTTAGTACAAAGCATTAGCCTTTCTGTGTCGAGTTTGCATTGTTTTCCCAGAGTCTGAATGGGTTCTCTAGGGGTGCTCCAGCTTCCTCCCATCACCCAAGATATGCAGGCTAGGTAAATTGGTGAATCTAAATTGCCTTTAGTGCCGTTAGTGTAAGTGGTTCCTTATGTGTGACCCCGCGATGGACTTGCGACCTGTCCAGGGTGTATCCTGCCTTTTCCCCCGTGACCCTGTACACTTGATAAGTGGTTGACGATGATTGAGTGAGTGTCCAGGCACCTTCCATGGATATCCAGTCTCAAAGGTTGTGAGATTTTTGTTGTTACGAGTATTTTTGTCTTTAGGGTGTGCATCTTTTGGATCTCATTCAACTCAACACTGGGATATTACACTGTCGCACTTCACAGTATCTAAAACTATTGTAATTTTCTAGGTATCGTGCTGTGCCATGACCCCCTCCCACCTGGCACACCCAGAAGATTAAAACAAACAGGCAGGGTTAATTGCACACACTGTTCAGTGCAGGTCAGATGGTGTGTTTGTTCAGTCAGAGGTTTGGAGTAAAGTGTGGGTTCAGGCTGTGTTTTATTGAGGTGGGCCTATGTTCATCATCACCAACTCATAATGACGCTAGTACTGCCACTGTTATCTCAACCTCTCTCTGTGGGTGGTTTTCCTCTGTGTGTGCGAGTGTGTATGTACGGGACTCAGCGGTGCCACTGCCCTTGATCCCTCTCACTCTGTTGTACCGCTCTCTCTCTCCTGCTCTCTTTCTTTTCTTCTTTCTCTCTTCCTCTGCTTTTTCCCGTGTCAACGTCTGGAACTCCCACAGAACTCCCAAGCAGCTCCGATTCAGAGGAAGTCCTTCCTGGGATTAATACACACACACACACACACAAACAGGCACATACACAAACTTCCTCGTCAGCTTTACCCCCTCTCATTCGTCCTCCCACAGACATCCTGTTTGTCTCCTGCAGCTCCTCTGCTCCCCCAGATGAGCATAAGCCGGGGAGGCACAGAGTAAACAGAAGAGCAGTTTCTGAGGAGAAGGCGGCACGGAAGCGCAAAGAACTCCTAAAAACAAACGCAATTCCTGTCAGTGGGGTCTCTAGCTCACATGCTTATCCTGTGTCACCTTGCTCTTGTGTTTTTTCTCTCTATATTTAGAACTTGTTGATGCTGTGGACCAAATTCAGTAACAATCAGGTTTAACTAGGATCTGGGACCTTGCCAATCATATTACTGCCACGTTTTCAAGCAGTGCTCCTGGAATGAGAGAAACCTTGTTGATTTTTTCTGTAATCAGTTTCCATTATCTCTCGCCCCAGCGGTAGGCTTCAGCTCGCCGTCCTGTCTTCTCATCCGTAGAGCGGTCTATCCAATCCATTTTACCCATCTGCCAATCTCCATCATTTCGATCTTGGT
>JAPMOB010217530.1:0-29162 GCA_029875015.1 Lepomis gibbosus | reverse complement strand
CTCTGTCTCCCTTCACTCTATCCGCGGCTAATCCATTACATCTTCAAATGACTGTTGTTTCGCTCTATAAAGAAAAATGTGAGGTGCATTGGCATTTCTGAAGCCATATGTATGTGTATGTGTTAGGAACTATCACCTCCCAATCTTCTCCACTAAGCCTTTTGCCATATAATGGCTCTGTATATTCACAAAGAAATTACAGCTACAAGAAGATTAATGATGCCAGAAAAACGCTTTTTGATTTCTGTGGGTCACTGTTTCAAAAAAGACCTCTTATTTTATTGTTTATTCTGAGAGAAGACATTATAATATTTTTCTGTGTAGGATCTCTTCCCATGTTCATTATTTTCCCCTTTTCAGCAACTCCAGGTTATTCATGACAAATATTTGAGTCTCCTCTCCCAATATTTTTTTTGCCACATTTTCTTAAGCTAAATCTAAAATAAATGATTAAGATCAAGCAATCTGAAATATAAATAGAGTTTTTGTCACATTGTACTACATTAACTGGCATTTCTAACCATAGGATAGTGATAGTCACATAATACATGAAGTCATTTTGCAGTGGGTAATGCTTGCCATGGGGGACACCTGTTCTGTGTCCCTCACAACAGCACATTTAGGACTGAAACAATAAATATTTCAATAATCTGGCCTGTTCCATAGCCCACCACCGGCTAAGCCACAGAAAAAGTATATACAGTATATTTTCACTTTGGGATGGGACAAAAAAATCAATTCAGTTTGTTTTAGCATAGACTTGCGTTGCTGACTATATCAGGTAATTTACAATTTCAATCACTCATTCACTCAGGCAACATGTATGTTAAACAATGTTGGGCAGGTTAATCAATTATTCTTTTCATGTTACTAATTCAAGAAGTAATTGCATTTTTTTTTACAAATTACGTCACAGGAAAAGTACTTACTCACTGAATTATTTTTGTTACGCAGCCCAGCTCTTTCAAAGGTGCTTTTGCTTAAAGCTTCCACACCCTCATGACACATCTTACGTATTTAATATGAGTAGAGGTAGAAAATGAGACTGTGTGATATGTTTTAAGAAGCTGTTGTCCCGCAGGTTGCTAGCTTTGACCGGATGACCACATGCAGCATTCAAAAAGTCCTGTCCTCACAGTGAAGCCAGGATGTTCACACACTCTCCAACTCTGAGAAACCAAGGTGAATAAAGGCATACTATAGGATTAGATTTTTTTTGTGAAATTTGGCACCTCTACTTTTTCAGAGTGTAATTTACTGCTGCAATAAAAAAGACAGCTGTATGCATGCATTTGTTATGATTACATTACTTATGATCAAAAACTAGCAAGTTGACAACTCTGCTAACACAGCCAAACAAACAACACAAAGCATCGCAATATTATTTACTGGTCCAACAGAAAGAATACCAGCTCGATCTTGCAGCCTTTTATTTCATGAAGCTCTTGCCAACGTCTGGGAGCTTGGTCCCTCTCTTTTTCTCTTCTTAGCTTCCTCTGTCAACGGCGTCTTCGGTCTCTTCGTCTCTAACATTAGCTGGCGCCACTCTCCACCAGAAGCAGCATAATGTAGCATCTGTCCCGACAGACGTGGGACGGAAGACACACAACAGTATGAATTTAAGTTGTTTGTTATTCTTGTTTTTATTTAAAATGACATTTTTCTTCTTAATATGTAACTGCATACATATTTTAAGCCCTTTATCTTAATAAAAATATATAAAAATTCATTTTTAGAACACATGATTTTTTTTTCAGACCTGTGTTTTGTGGCTCTGGTAACTATTGCACATGCTGACATAGTTCGGCATATCAGACTTATATATCGGCTCAAAGAAAATTGCAGTGTTACTTTTGTTCCACGTTTCATTTGTCCCTGTTCTCCCTTACTGACAGTACTGAGCTAGCTTCTTCCAAGGAACTTATATTGCACATTATATACTTCTTGATTCTTATAGCTTGCTTGCTGAAGAGTCATGTTAGTGCCATAAACGACAGTGGCGTTGTCACGAAATGTTGTTTGTGCATGCTCTAATGTTACATAGCGCCAACAACCAGTGCCCTGGGCCTGACTGACAGAGATGTCAGTTACCTTCTTACAAGTCACAGTCAGAAGGATTTTGATGCTGTTATTTTACAATAAAATTACTACATAATGTTGCTTAAGTAATGAAATGTTACTGTCAGTTCAAATTGTAATCCTTTACCCTACTTGTTATGCATAAATTACATTACTGTAATGCATTACTAGAAAATGTATTTCTTAGTAATACATTGCACCTTTTATAGGGGTCATATATACCAGGGTTTATTATAAAACCTTCAATCAATAGGGTTTGTTGCTTCTTTGGCTCCAGACCCCATGAATCATTCAAGGTTTCCCTCACATTGTAGTGCAACTGCACCTACATCAGTATCTTGTTCTGGACATTCTTTGTTCTGCTTTTAATTAGATTCAGGTGACTGGTTTAGTCACATTACAACTTTGTCCACAGCAAGCAGTTAGTTTTTTCATTTTTTTATTAGCTGCACAGCAAAGATTGAGATTTTACATAATGGGCTAATGAAGGATGGGCATCTACAAGGAAACATGCAATATAACTCTTCTTTGCCACACATGACTCTATTACACAGGCAATGCCATTAACTGTGCAGTCACAGAAAGCTAGTATATTTGAATTGCGGGTATTCATGAAGATATTACCAGAACAGGCAACGATATGGCTTTCATACTGCTATCTTGCCTCAGCACACACACTACATGCTGCTAGGATACAATCGGAAAATAAAAAAGACCTCTTCACGTAACAGTTATGGTGCCCTTGAAATCGTAAAGGGCCATTCTGAGACAAATTAGCAGTTGTAGTTGCTGCGCTAGAACCCCCCCGCTATGCCAGTCAGTGGCGCTCCCCTCTGATTTAAGATCATGAGCCTTCAGTGTTCAGCCACATCCACATGACAACTCTCTCCATTCATATGTTTTATGGAATCATCACTGTCGCCACACAGCAAATGAGCGGAGCAATATTTAGGACAAATGCCACTGTCGAATAGCCCTGCGAAACAATGCTTTTGAATATTTCATTACTCAGAAAAGCCTTATTAAAACCGGGGGGGAACTCCATTTCCTAAAGCTGAGTGGGTGTTGCAGTGCTGTACCTTGCAGGGAGGTGCCAGGATTAGCAGTCGGCACTGAAGCGCTGCTGTGGCTGATGGGTTGTTTGTGTTGCAGGGTACAGTTTCCTCAGAACAGCGAGGTCTGGCTGCCAGAGAGGCTGTGGAGCGCGTTGGCTGTGGCCTCTGCTGACTGGCTTTCTACACAGCGTCTGTGGAGGCAGAGATAAGCAGTGACACACACACATAGTGCACACACACTCTGTTGACGTATGACGTCATAGGTGGATTTTGTGTGTCTGCGAAAGTCTGTGATGTTTTTGGTTAATCTATTTTTAAGAGCCAGGGGGCAACTGGGTTAGGTGCCAACAGGATCCTGGGGCCAAAAGTTCGAAGAAAGACAGACAGAGAGAGAGAAAGGGAGAAAAAGAGAGAGGAGCGAGTGGCAGCTTGGATGAAAGCAAAAGGAAGGGGATGAAAGACATGGGGGATGACAGTGAAAATGGTGTGAGCCCCGGTGCTGAACAGCCTCAGATGCAGCTCATCGCAGTTGGTTATTTTCCATTTACTCCCATCATATTTTCATAGGCTCCAGTCACAGAAAACAGATCGCCATATTTATTATTAATCCAAACATCTCCTTTCCTCCCACCGGGTCGACTCACCCTCAAAGCCGTGTGACCCTCCCTTGCCTCGGAGGCCGGGCCAGCCTCCCTGTGAGGCAACTCCAGGTAATGGCCTGTGAAATGACTGGGCTTTTGTTGGTCAGGAGGCTTGCTGGAGGCCCGGGCAGCTTATTTATGGAGCTACTGTGGTCTTTCTCCTGGCCTCGACACCTATAAATACATGGGGAAGGTTAGCCTGCTAAAACAAACAATGATGTGAGCCTGAGCCGTCTGAAATAGAATATGCAATTCTGCAGCTCGGCCCTCTATAAAAAGAGCTGGAGTCTATCTTTAGATGGGAGGGAAGTTAGATTTGGAATTGTGGTATGAATGCTAGTTCAGATCAAGTGATGACTTTGAGATGTAAGAAGATGGTATTAGAGTTCAGACTTTATTGACCTGAACTGTATTTGGTATTTGACCTACTACTCTCAGTGCAAAACGTTTACAGTGGGTTTTAAGGCAACCACAGTGCAAAGACAGTGTTAATTTTCTGTTACAATGACGCAATATGGTCAAGCCTCTGAATTTCTTGAAAATCAATCAGGCACAACAGGCAAATCTGCTTCTCATTTATTTGATTTATATAGATTTTTTTTTCTTTTTAATATCAATCTCTACCTAGCTTCAACGGCCCAGAACACATCACAGTCAGGTTGTAGTTGGAAGAGACTAGGTGTCAGTAAAATAGGTGTTGGCAGGCAGGTTCCATATGTTAAACCTGGACAGATTTCAGCACATATACAGTACAGCAGCACACGCACACCAGAGCTAGAGTAGATCTGCATAATGGATATACAAGGGCCTCTTGTTAGTGTCTGGTTTTAGCTGAGCAGAGCTGAGCACACAGCAGACAGGACTGGAGAGCAGCCCAGTCCTGGAGATGGCAAACGTGGTTAAACTGATAAAACTGTCATTACCGTGTTGGAGGCAGCTGGCGAGGTGCAAGGGCAAGAGAGAAAGAGTAAAAGAAAAATATGAGTGAGAGAGCACATCCTGTCAGGTTTGCTGGCTTGAAGACTTTTAGTTTAGACCAATATCCTGGGCCAATATTGGCCTGTCAGATATTGACAAGTCATAGTTCCGATATAGAGCTTCCCCCCACACCATGGCTACAAAATGTTTTTCAGATTTTTATTTATATAGCCTGTCAGATTTTGACCAAATAATTTATCCCAAACTGTAAACCTTGAAGATGCATCTGGATTATTACAACCTGAGCAACCATCAGTATTACCATCAATATTAATCACCATGTTAGCTGCCAATACCTGGAAATGTGGCTCTCTAAAAGAAAATCCATTAGCCGAACTTATTTTGAAGACAAAATGATGGCAACTTGTACTGTTAACCAAACGGTTCTTTTTAATTTTACCTTACAACTTACATCCTGGTTTATCTTTGACCCACTATATTTGTCATAGCTACGCACAGCTAGTTTTCCTGTGAAGTGAGAGTTTATTAGTGACATTTAATGTATGCTCACTTTCAGTTTTAGCTCCAAAAACATAGGCTAAGATTATCCGGCTAAACGTTAGCTTGTTTAACAATCTCGCCCTTTTCCAGGATCTTAATTGCTTTGGTGAATGCAACGCTGTCATAACTGATAGATGTGATTCTTTCTTAATGTATGTATGAATGGATATGGGGATACCACCACTTTCATAGGCACACGTAGCACTGAAGTGGCAAACTGTAGCTAGTTGTGAGTCCTCATCTTGACTAATTCAATAATTCATCTGGGACATGAGTTTGCTTTTCTGTTGACCCTCCTATCTCAATTAACTAGCTGGAGGTAGTCATCGATATCTCTGGATTTTATTAAAGTTTTATTCTCAGCCAAAGTTGTAATAAACCACAGAAGGAGTGTCATGTCTTGAATAGTGATTATTCTGATGATTCAACTAGAGGAATGTCATTAGTTTTAATGGAGCATTTTCTTTTGTCACGGTCTGATGCCGTTTCACAGGGCTTTCTGCTCTGAACAAATGATGAGGGAGCCACTGAAAATACTAAAGTTTTCGCTATAAGCAGTTTACATCCAAAAATATCAGTATCGGCCTTGAAAATCATAAAGGTCAAACCCTAGCAGAGTTAGCTCCTGTAAAATCAAACATGCTGTTCTGCCATGCTGAGGGAGGAAAAGGGGAGCAGTGCGAGGGAGGGAGGAGGAGGGTTTGGAAGGTGTTATGTTGCAGCGTGGTGCCAGGGGAGCTGTGAGGCTTGGCAAAGAGGTGTGTGTTCACATCCCCAGTTTCCCTACTGCTGCTAGAGAAAGGGGTGGGATAGAGCGCGAGGGTGAGATGAATGGAAAGGCAGTAGGCGGGGAGGCTACGGAGGCATACGCCAGGGACAATTTACCCATCCATCACTCTCCAGCGTTAATCAAAAGCTAAAACTGTGTCTTGGTTGCAGAAAAATTCGCGGCACCATAGGTTCATGGTGTTATTACGTGGGCGCATCTCTGAAATGACAGCCCCTCAAAACATTTTCATCCCAGGTGTAAATAAACCACACCGATCAGTCCTGCTAGGTTTATACACTGAAGCTGACCAGATATGGCTGCAGGATAAGAGAATGTACAATTTAATCTGTGCTGCTTTTCCCAAAGTGGAAGGCCAGCAGCTGCTTACAAAGACATTCTGTAACAACCACATGAGCGTGCACACCATATTTAGACAATACAAAAGACTTTTATTAACATTTATTCATTTAGCGGACGCTTTTATCCAAAGCGACTTACAGGTGCTATCAGAGGTCGCACGCCTCTGGAGCAACTAGGGGTTTAGTGTCTTGCTCAGGGACACAATGGTGGATGGGTCAGAGTGGGGGATTGAACCCGGGTCTCTCACACCAAAGGCATACGTCATTTATTCCACTAATTTGTTTCGCCAAATACACTTTAAGCTTAGTGTAAATGTTGCCTGGATTATATATTATGCAATGACATTAGTTCAAGACCAGGAAGCTGTGTTCAAGCACTTTGATTAAGGTTAGGGCAAAACCATGGTTTCGGTTAAATATTGGAAAATTAAACACACCCTCTTCCAAAAGCCACATTAACTGGTCAGTTTAGGGCAACACAAATAAACTGTAAACGCAACACTGTCATATTAATCTCACCTCTGACACTGATGTGGCAAACTTAATACTATATACCAAATTTTTGTTCATTCACACATCCAGCAGACGCAGACCTACATTGGCATCTCCTTGTTTTCTTGTTTCTAGCCACCAAACGAACAGTTTCAATATTCATGTTTCTTCTAGCTCTGTTTTTACCTACTGAGGAAAATGTCCGCCTTTAATCTAAATGCTAAATTTTCACCAGCTAGATGCTAACTTTGTCTGTCTGTTGTTTGGTACTGGCATATGGAGCGGCAGGTAGAGTACAGTATGTTTTTTTGCCCTTAGAGTGCAATTCACCCTCGTGGACAGCTGTACACATACATTTGTTGACAAGCTGAAGGATTTGGATTTAGTGGGCTGACTTGGCTTATGATCAAAATCTAACGAATCAACAGCTTACTAACGCAGCCAAACATCAAGCATGTGCAACCACATGAGACATAGCAACCAAGCTAATAGCCCAACAACAAGAAGGGCTTTCCTACTTCTTTATGTCCCATGTACACTTTATTTCTCTTTTTGCTATAAAGATTTAAGGACAACAAAAAGAGTCTGATTATTCAGACACCACATGAATGCACCATCAGTCACCACTCACTCCACCCTTTTCAAGCAGGCAGGAGAAGCTACGGTGGCCGACACACTCTGTTGGCTCTTGTGCTAAATAATATGTGTGTCTGAAGAGACGTTTGTCCGTTCGGGGTACTGTAGAAACATGGCGGCACAACATGGTGACATCCATGTAAGAGGGCAAGGGGTGTACGTAGATATATAAATGTCTCATTCTAAGGTAATAAAAACAGTTCATAATGTCTTTACACAACAGAAAACATTGTTATGGATGTTTTATTGCGCCAATGTGAATAGATCCTCCTAAATATTATGCACTGGACCTTTAAACATAATCATGAAAAGCATTAGTCGGATACTGATATTTAGCAGATAATGTTGGGAAAACAAATGAAATGTTGTCAGTCAACATTTTGCTGATACATTCAGAATGAACATTTAGCGACATTGGAAATGAAATTACATTGAAACTTTTCTAATTATGATTTTTTTTTAAACGTGATCTGGGCTTTTCTCTCAAAACATGTTTATTGCCTCAAATTAGAGACAAGGTTGCTCATCCACCAGTTGCCACATGTTGCTACTCTTAAGTACAAAAGTGTTGATATTAGCAAATTTCTAGCACCATATAAAGCCATGAAAAAGTATTTTTCTTGAATTAAAACTTTGTTGTCTTGTGAGCTGAGAGGTGAGGGAAATTAGGTTAGTACTACAGATAGCATGGCAGACTTGTTGTTGAAGGTTGTAGGGAAGCCTGTTGTTTATTTGAATCAGCCAAACTTGAAAGATGTGAAGTCTGACAAAGTGTGATTCGTCTGGGCTTATGCTGTTGATTTGATGTGTGAAATGGTGTAGAATGTGTCACTGCCAGTACACCGCCTCTGTTTTGAACAGATTTTATTGGAACAGTCAACCAGGTGCAACCAGATAAAATGACAAATACTCTGTTTTTTGTGTTTTACGTGGATACACCATACATATGAATAATTCAACAATACACAATAAACAGGGAACGTTTCTTTAGAAAAGTCATGAAATGAGGCAAAATAAAGCACACCACGGTAGTAGAAACAAAAGAGTGTTAAAAGGCATGTAATATGCTGCAAACAAACACACACACACACACGCAAATGCTGAAGCAGAACTTCAACCCGACGCCCAGGGGCTCCTATTACTGCAGTGTGAAGTCACTTGAGGTCTTTAGGATGATTTTATGAATACAAACTATTTCAGATGAAGTATTCATGACAAGTGGCTGTGGTTGGACCAGTGATTAGTCTAAGATTGTTTTGTTGGAGCATTTAATTAGTCTCCACCTAATGTGTATACCTAAAACTGCTTTTTAAACACCAAAGAAATAAAAGCCATTGATCATCAGCGATCAATAGAACGAAGCCCTGGGCGGTCTTTGTTTTTGAACATTCATGAGCATTTGAACATTGTTGTTGTTCAGCTTGAATGTGCCAATTGGTGCCCCCTCTGTTGTGTGTTGTGTGAGCCTGCGTTGGGAGAGAGGAGTAGGAGCGATAGAGGGTGAGGGGTGAGTTTAGGTGACGCGAGGAGGGGAAAGCAGGGTGATGACACCAGAGTGAAACTGAAGGTGTTGGTGCAGAGGACTCGCGCTCTGTGGTTTGGGATTGCTGCTGATGTAAAGTGTGATCTGTCTGTCACTTTGACTCACTGTCAGCAGTCTAACCCCCGTTAGATGCCTCACCTGCTGCTGGGATCTGGCCTGTAGTGTGGTGAGAAGTGGCACAGACAGTTTGGTGTCATGTTGTCCAGAGCTGGGATTATTGGCTGCTGGCAACACGGCCACGCCCACTATTACATTCATGACCAAAATGTTGGAATACCTCCGCTGGTTGCCAGTGGGTGTGCATGCACATTCCATTTTTTCCCCTCAGAGTAACATTACTCTTCGCTGCCCAGCCGCCCTTGTGCACATGAAAGCATGTTGTCCAATTTAAATGCAAATTTCCTCATGGCAGGAGAGCCACTATTTGGGTAACATAGGCTTGACAACATAGATTAATTTGGTTTAAATTGGTTTGATAATGCATTATTTGATAGGAAAAAAAATATTGAATATTTTTATTTGAAAAAGTATTAATATAAGAGAATACTTACTGATGCAAGTATCAGGAGGGGAGAAAAATATTTGTGCACAAACGAGAATTTCTGATTAACAGAACATAGTGTTAAACAATAAGGTTAAGTTGATTGTGGAGATTCATTCTTGGCCTTGGGAAGCCATATCTGTGGAAAAATATTTTCAGTTTAAGTAATTTTTCACTTTTCTGGAACAGCGGATAAGACACAAACCTTTAGTGTGGAGAAACCTGGGTTCACTTCCCCACTGTGACACATCCACCATTGTTTTATGTAGTTGAAAAGGAAAGTTGATTTGTTATTTGTTTTAATCCAGTTATGTAATAAAGCAGAACTAAATCATAAAACGTTACTTCCTTAGAAATGGACACCTATGTAGTTTCAGCTTTTTTCTACCTCTGCATGTCCTATTTAAATTCATTTGTGACATCCATTAAAACATCAGAGTTTTGTAACAGTAAATACAAAGAACAGCTTTAAACAAACTCCAACAAAAAGATGCTTCCTTGTTTGTGACAGCATATGTTGTTTTAATAAACCTAATCTGCACAGTTCTTTAGAAGCAGTGGAAAGGCAAGCAGTAATGCACAAAAGGGACTTTTAGTTCATATTATAGTTCCTGACTGAAGTTCCTGGTCTCTCAGTTCCTGGAACTACTGGTTTAAAAGAAATTGTATATTAGAATGGCCATAGCCAACTTTAACCGTTCATTTTCCATTAAGTTACAAAGTAGTGTACAGCGTGAACACCTAACTACAACCACATGTAGTCAGTATTATTGAAACAGTGTTCAATCAAGCATAACTGTGTAGAGAAAGAGTGCACATTTGTGCTATGCGCGTGTGCCCTCTGTATTATTAGGCACCTCAAAACCAAAACACACCTGTTGACCCAAGGTGAATTAAACACAAGGCAAGGCGAAACTTGAAGGCATTTCACCTTGATTTTATCCCACCTTGAACAACTATGGCCTGGATGACTATTCACAGACTCACCTGTTGAGCACAAGCTAAAATAAAAAGAGGAATGACTTATGTTCCTTGCAGAGTTCCTTTGACTGCTCCACAGTCCGTGTGACAAAAGTTCTGCTTGTTGTTTGATGCTGATTTGACTGATCTGGCATACTGGTCTACTCCTAATGATGTTTCACAATTAGCTGTGAAAACTGTGCGAATGTTTTCCCTCGTCTTGGCAACTGTTCTCTTTGGCAAAATGCACTATGTTTAGAGAGTGTGTGTTCTCAGCCAAATCAACATTTATGATAGACTATCCCAGATGGGATGTTGCAGATGGTCGCATGATCTGGCCTCTATTGGGACAATTTCAGTCTTACCCAAACAGTGTGCAATAATCATTTGTGAAAAATATTAGGCTTTCCATGATGTGCGTGTCTTGCATTGTTTCTAACCTCCTAGACAATTAATACAGACAATACGACTGAGTTTTTAAAAGTAAATCAGATGGGGTTTTTTTGTTTCCTGACTAAAAATCCCTCAGATTCACACATCCTCTATCACTTCTTCACAGCACCATCTCCATGTAACACATTCATAATTGCACACATATGCACACACACACACACACACACACGCAAAGACAAAAAAAAAAAATCATTCATATCCGTTCAGACGTTTACTGCAGCTGTTATGTTTGTGGCACAGCCTAACTGCAGCGTTAATCATTTCTGCATGGTGGAGAAATCCGCCCATCCTTCTCACCCATCTCACAATTAATCCACATCCTCCATGCTTGGAAGGGTTAACACCGCGAGATGACAAATTATTCCAAACCGTCCAGGAACCCATGTTAAGTGCCTCTCCGGCTTCACACGGATTGATCGATTGCTTTGTTTATCAGTCATAAAACTATTAACAATCAATCTCCCTCCTCCCTTTTGTTCCGTCTCTCTCTTTCCAGAGCAGTTTTGTATATGGATGATTATACATTCATTAATGCATGGGTAGTTGTGCGTTAGTCAAATGATCCATGTGTGACTGGGATGCAGTGAACACATATTACTGCACAGATGCCTATTGAGGAATCTTTTAATTAACAGCATGGTTTACGTCTCAGGAAAGACCTCTTTGTGTCGGGGGGGAAAGCGATGGAGGCCTGGAGTGAAAGATGGAAATGGAGAGACAGGATGAGACGGAGAAGGAGGGGGTGACCCAATTCTCAAGGGAGCTGATTGAAAATGACAGCAATAAAAATAAAATGTTGAGACCTTCTGCGTGAGCTGTAACAGGATCTGCTCAGCAGAACTTCAGTGTGACCCCACTGGGGTCAAACACCATCTTTGATTTGTTTGTTTGTTTGTTTGTGTGTTTTAACTGCAGCTTTAGCTTGAAGCCGCGGCTCTGCGCTGTGGATAGACTCCAAGTTTCAATCTGTTGCATAATGTGCCACCACAGTAAAGAAAAAAACTGTTGTTGTTTTTGTCTGTGTACTTCAGCTCGTTGCATCTTTGAAGGACATGAGCTTGGATTGTTTTTTAAGTATGTACAGTCTGGCCTGTCTGTAATCCTGTGTCCATCCTCCTGCTGCCTGAACCTCCACTGGCATTGAATAATACATCCAGACATGCAGTCAGAGATCAGTTGACCCTGAAACTATTGGATTTCACATTAAAAGCCCCAGTGCCGCAAATGAGCGCAGAGTCCTGCAGACAGTTTTGCTAATCTATGCTCAGACCTTGCCTGAGGGCACATGGTGGGGAGGTAAATGTGGCTTGAGTTATGGTACACATGTCCATCCAATTACTGGACTTCAGTGTTTTGACCGTGCAAATGAAAGATGAGGCAACCTCAAAATCATGCACACTCACAAGTGCTCAGGGGCAGTGTTTGGTAGACTTTTTTTTAAAAGATGAAGACGAGGCCAAACAGCACCAATGCATGAATGGATCTGGCAATAGCCTGGGGTTTAAACTTCTTATTTATTTTGACCAAGCATCACCCTACAGTCTGTATGCACCAGTGACTAATCACTTACACCGGGATGTTCTTCCTACCCGCTTAGAAGCTCTCATAACCCCATCCTTAGTGGAGACAATTATTGAAACTAATGCGCAAGTCTCAAGCTGCTCAAGTTGGAGTGTCATAATCACTGGATGCAGATAGAAATAAAAGATTCATCAGTGTGGTGTTGTACTGATGAAACACGTTCTTATTGAAGGTAGCAGGCCAAGACTGTGTTTAAGACGACTGAATGAGCCAAAGAGAGACAGACAGAGACAGAGAGAGAGACAGAGAGTGTATTCCAGTAGGGATTAGATAACATGAGTTCATCAGGTTTACCGTTATGTTTCCTCCCTTAGGCGGATGTGCTGGCATTTGTGTCTGTGGATGACTCTCTCTCTCACACACAACACTCTCTCACCTCACTTAACCATCTGACCTCCCTCTCTCTCCCGTCAGCTTGGCAGCAAAGACACAACAAATTTACCACAACATTTAATGTCATTTGCAAGTCTCTCCTCCTGTCTTCTGCTTCTCTTCTTTTAACAGCGTAAATTGAGGTAAATGTAAGCTGGATGCTCATGTGCTGCTGCCACAGATGATGATCTATGACTGTTGCTTCTGCTCTCGTGGGTTGTTGATCTTTGTTTCTCATGCAATTGCCCTGCAATCGTTTCACATGCTTCAACTGCCTTCACAGCTTTTTTTATTCTCCCTTATTTGTGTCATGTCATCAGGAAGAAAGACATGAGGAAACTGGTAGAGATTAAAAAAACATGACGGAGAAGCAAAGCAGAGCAGAGATGGAGTTCGGAGAGAATCACAGAGCGTAGAATAAAAGCAGGAGATAATATTGAACAGGAGTGAGTGTTCTCGCGGCAGATATGCTGGTAATTAAAACTAGGGGAAACTTCTGCGTAGGATATGCACAGACCTGAGCATTGAGAGCGAGGGATCAACAAACGCCATGGACTGTATGGAATATGTAGCATGCACAGCTGCTTCTCATGCTGATTTAATTGTTTGGATTTTTTGGTTTTCACTCTTCTCGTCTTTTATGCTTTCTTTTATGCTTTGTTTGCAGCTAAAGGGTAAAGGCAATTCCTCTGTTTTGAGTCTTTGTATTCCCTTTACTATTTAAAAAGTTTATCTGAAAATATCACACAAGTCCTTTCCTCACTTTTCAGAGCCTCTGAGTTAACTCTGGACCTGTCTTGCTGCCATTTACCGCCCTGACTTCTGACTTGTATGAGGCTAAAGTGTGTCCCAAAAAGGGAGTGCTGCGGTGAATAGTGGCAGCTAAAGAGGCACAGGGCTTAGCCGATCAGTAAGACACAAACTCCTCACACCAGCGAGATTTCAGCCCCAGCTTAAAGGCTTCGGGGGAATGGATTTGGACTAACATCACATGAAATTGCTCCTTCAAAGTCTCCTTATCTAGGCACCGGGAAAATCTCAAAATGGTTTTGCAAGTGGTTTTACCGCTAAAAAACATGCAATCACGTTTCACACTTTTAAATTACATACTTAGCTATTTTCTTGAGCAGGGCAGAGGGTCAAGTACTTAAAGATTTGTCCCCTTTCAGTCTTTTTCAAAAAGGTGCAATATTCTTGTTATCTTACTTTCACAGCCAGACGATTGCCCATTCTAAAAATGCATATTTCCTGCAGATGAATACTGATGAGCTTTACAGACATACATGAATATACACACACACACACACACACACATGCATGCATGCACACACATATGGTGGGCTAGTCCCTGTGTGATTGAAATTGCGCACAAAAACAAGCCTTAAAAGGGATGATGGGACTCAGTTCCCATCTGAGAGACTTAAACTTGACTAATCTGATAAGTACAGTGCTGAAACCAGCACTGTAAGCTGACTGTTGTTTGTTCACCTGAAATATGGGACATCAGCAGTATTTATAGTTAAAGCCGTGGTTTCTGCATGCCTGACAGTCCAATTTCCCAAAGGATGCCAAACATATATAAGATATGGAGAAATCAAGTCACACACACCGTTCAAGCGTGTGGTGAAATTCAGAAATGAAGTCACGCATCATTATTGCAGCACCACCCACAAGGGATCTCTTTAGTCTGATTACAGGTGTGATGTGGATGTCGCTATGTATTTGGCATGGCATTGTCTCTGTCCCTATAATCAAGGTGGTGATTGGTCTCTTGGGTAACAGAGGACTTTCAAATACAGTCTGTACAGTGTGTAAGATTTTTTAAAATATAGCTAAAGTGTGTGTCACTGACTAAAAATAGTATTTTAATCATCAATCGGATGTTGGGTATCAGATATAAGCCACTGTATAGCTTGTTGTGATGACAGCCCTATTACATAAGGACACTGCTGTATGAAAGAGGTCAGGTGGACATCCAGTTGAGTCCGGTCATGAAGATTTTCAGGTCATCGCTGTTTCCCAAATTATCAGCTACAGGCAGACATTGCAGGCTGTTTCATAACAATTCACACATTCATTCAAGAGGCCACAGTTTCATAACTGTCTTGTGACCTTCATGAATCACGAATGACTTCAGCCCACCTCTCCTGCGACATAAAGGTGTGGATAACCGTCAGAGGTCTAAATGCCTGAAATCCTCATAACAGTCTGTAAAGCCTCTTTTTGGTGAGTGGTGACCAATCAGCAAGTCCAATTTTCTTTAGATTAGTACCTACAACGCACTTCAAAGTGTACTGCACCGATTTAGCATTTTACTCCTGTAACATTATAGGCCTAATGATGGACAGTAAAAAAGAAAGCATTGAAACTGAGGCAGATGAAGCAGAGTTCCCATTGTTAACTTCCTTGTCAAAACCTGGTGCCTACACTATCCACAATGCAATTTGACTTCTGACAGTTCCAAGATTTGGGTGTGTTAACACACCAAAATCTTAGGTGAGTCTGACCCCGAGCCACTAGATTCAAGCAGAGCAGGACACAGAGGTCTGGCAAGCTCACTTCGTTCTGACTCCACACTGCCAGATTTTATTCATTTTCAAACTTTCAAGTGACATTTATCAGATTTCACGCAGGTCCCTCTGGAGACAAAAACAAACTAAAAACAAGTAATCATAGATACTAATTGCTAAAGGTATTAGTTAATTTGCTTTAAAGACTGATTTATAGAAATAATTGAAAATTCCTGTTTTCACCTGCGCCAAGAATAAAACTAGCCCATAGATTCTATTGAGATTATGGTGAAAGAATATGACATGGTGTTTGCGTGTGTTAAACTGTATAAATTGTTAAAGCGATAGCTTGAAAAACTGAAGTACTGACTGTGTTTAGTATGAAACCGCATGAATTCAATGATTTATAAGCACTGATCTCCATTCCACACCAGGTTTGCAGCAGGTGTAAAGCTACAGCATTTGGCCAGACGATGGCAGGTGATTTGGACCCATCTCATACTTATTCCCGAACACTCATATTGATCCCGGCTGACTGGGCTGATGCCCATGGACCTCTAAGCCAAAAGAGCCTGCAGCGGTGGATTTTTTAACAGAAACAGTGCTGAACACACAGGCAGCAAGGAGACCTCCTGCTGACATATTCCAAAGAAGGAATCAGAGGGCAGAAGGGAAACTAAACAAGCCTGAACTATAGGGCATACAGGGCACTTTTTTCATCTTCATCAAGTGAGTCCATGCTTGCCACCTGTTTGAGTTTTGGAGGGTTTTTTTCTCTTCTCTTTTTTTGGTTCAGCCATGGTGGCTGTTGCTGCTGATGCAGTCCACCCAGATCCAAACAAACCGGTAACAAAAAACACACATCTAGTTTGGGTCACTGGATTTTCCCTGGAAAGACCGACCAGACACACAGTTACAACAGCAAATGTAGATGTGTAAACCTGGATGTAGATAAAATAATTATTGTGAAATGGGAACTGTCGACTGGACATTCATATATTAAAATAAGATACAATCTGAACATGATGAAGTTGTAAGATTCTTGCAGTGTGTCCCTGACACAGTTATAGTCACCACTGAGTCTGAGCTTTGGTCTGGACTGAGCACACTGCAGCAGAGGTTATTATAGAGAAAAAGAGGCTAATCCATGGAGGATCTGGTTACTATCACATCATTCACTTAATCTAACAGCAGGCCCCTCTTTCTCTCTCTCTATCTCTCTCTCTCTCCCGCTCTCTCACAGTGGTTATATATGTATCACAGATTCAGATAGAACATGACTCACCACTCCTCCGCTGTCCTCTGCTGTTCACCACTTTTGATCCTAAACTGGTAAGCGAAAATGATTCTTATAAAAAACTAAAAAAGCGACCCAGGAAAAACGCACAAACAGAATGACACACACACACACACACACACTCCAGGGTAACCCTCCCTTTGGCCTAGCATGTTGAATAACCTGTGTTGCATAACGGAGGTCAGATATAAAAAGAGGCACATCATCCCTTAAGACACACACACACACACACACACTCATTTCATGCTCTATCTGGGTCACAGAGTACAAGAGAAATAATAACACAGAAGTCATTTCAGATTACATAGCTGAGATCAATAGCCCTCACTGTCTGGGCATGAAAGCTTCATTTTTCCTTGGCCTTCGTATGAAAAGAGCTGATTGTAGGCAGATAGACTGTTTTATTGCATGATGATGATGCTGTGTCCCACACACACAGTCTCCCCAGCATCACACACACACACGCACACACACATACACACACACACACACACACACGCACGCTGCAATAAATAGCATACATATACTTCAGAGATGGTGTCATCAAGTTGTGGAATGGAGAACTGAAGATGTAAACAAAATGGTAGAACAGGATACAGACTTACCTCATACAGACAAGTAGATAGTTTAAGTAGTTAAAACATATCAGTGAAGTGGAGATATTCTAACTTCTACCTACCCCCTTTTGAACATGACTGTTATTTGGACCATCTGCAGATGATCTTTTTGTTGATTGTTTATTTTTATTCAGTTTTTGTTATTGTCTTTTTAACATGTTCAATAAAAAGTAAAAAAAAGATAATCATAATGAGGCATGAAAATACATTCACACTGACATAAGACTCCAAAGAGCATTGATAAAGCTTAGCTTACTTGTAGAATAAAGACTGGAAGGAAACAGCTAGCTGGCTCTGTCCAAAAGTAAAACAAATGCTTAGTAATAGCTCTAAAGGTCACTAAGCAAGAAGTCACTGCCCTGAAAAAGTAACAGGTTCAGCTCATAACACCCTGTAAAACAACAAACTGACGTTTTTCACTCCGATAACCTGCAATAACTGATTTTTTTGGCCAAGGGTCAAGTGGAATCAACTTGTGAATGAAACACTGACATATTTTCACTTTGTAAAGTTGCTTCTTTACAATTCCAGCCATGTCTCTGCAATCTAAGTCCAATCACACTCCTTGTAGGTCTGTTTTCGGTCTCCATTAATTCCTAAGGAAATATCTGGTTCTATTATGTTCACTAGCTGCCCTTTGGTGCTCAGCAGGTAGTGCAGAGTGGGTTTTAATTTTTTTTTTTTTTTTTGCCAAAAAAGCTGCCAGTGCCAACTAAAAATATGCTGTGAGAACAGTGACCAACACAATGAGACGCTGAAAAGCTCTGTAGTGCTTAAGGGGTCAGTAAATTCTGGTGATAATTCTCTGTGGGTTCATTGACTACTTTCACATTACACATAATCACTTGATCCAGATATAAAATTTTGACATCCTATTTAATCAAATCTAATTATCAGTATATTGGCTTTACTGAAAGCGGTAGAGTTATTGTGTTACTTTGCACACATGTACAGCGGATAAGGGGTGTTATACATTATTACACAAACTCAAAAATCCTTTTTTTGTCATTGTTTTGTTGTTTATTTGTACCCATGTAATCCTGTTTTCAGCCTTCTACATCAAGTAAAAAGCTTTTCATTAGATATGAACACATTACCACAGAAGTGAATGGACAGTTAGTGTTTGAGCCAAGGAACAAGTGATTCAATTTGAGTAGTTTCCACTATTAGGCAATTCTTTGTAGCCATAACCATCAGACAAAGAGAGATAGAAACCTAATTCCAACTCATACGATTTTTCTGAGTTTTCTGCTTTCTGAGTTCCTTCTAGCTCAAATTAGGGACCTTTTCTCCATATTCAGGTTAGAAAACCTCTGGCAGTCCTCATAACCCGTGACTTCACCTCTCATCTAATGCTTCTATGCACACACACATGCACACTCACATGCACACACACACACAAAAACATTCCTGCTTTGATACAAATCCCTATGGTGAGCTTCTATCATCTCTAGCAATAACGAGCTGTCATTGGCCCTCAGTGATGTATCTGTCTGAATGTGTCAGCAAGCAAGCAGGCTGACTGAACGTCGGGCTAAAGCAGTTCTCCACTTCCAAGGCCTGCCAGTCAGCGCTGGGGGCACCTGAGACAGCCCCATGTCGGTGAGGGATCATTTCTGAAGGCTGACACTGGATCAGAGACAGGAAAAAAACAGCCATGTCGACGTTTGACCCCACCCCCATATGCGGGGGGAAAAAAGAAGTTAGCGAAGACAGCAGAGTAAGGTGATGAGGTACTGACAGCTAAATGCCAAATAGGTTGTCTCAGGAGGATTTGATGTCTGACCGGCTTCTATTTTAAAGATAAGAAAGAGGCATCTGAGTTATTAAAGTTTTAGTGCAGGTATATAAACATTTGCATTTACATGGTGAAATGAGTTTAAACTAAGTCAGCGGGCACCTTGGATTTTCAGAATTTGAATGTCACCGTGATACAAGATAAACCTAAATAACCCCCACAGATAACAGCTAGATTCAGTCATCACACCACCTACATGTAATGCATTCCCTCCACATTGCATGAGATATATTATCTAGCCTTCCTTATTGTGTCGGTGATAAATGTAGCACACATTAACTCCACCAAACGTGTTTCTCCTATTTCCACAATAAGGGGGCCTTACTTCCCTCTGACCTTCAGCGTGCTGCAAAGCCAGCACAAAATATGCATTTAGAAGAAGCAGCAAGAGTGGATGTGAGGGTTGCAGGAGATTGCTTTCTTTTGTACGGCGTCATGCAGGAACATGCATCACTGTCCGCCTCCAACAAACAGCCAGTAATATGCAGAAATATTAAGTAGGATCAGCAAATAAATATATGGAGTGGAGCTAGCGCTGTGACAGATGTTGGCTTTTTGCATGGAGCTCCTCTGTCATGTCATTAGCCAACTCTCTCAGCCAAGCAGGCAGAATGAATGAACTGGCTTCTTGGAACGGTCGGATATTAAAGCTGTGTGGAGTTGAGGTGCTTTGTGAGGAGCTTGTGGGCGAGTGGAAGACCTATAAAGTATCTACAGCCTCTGCAACCAGGTGTTTGCTCATGGGTGAGCGCATCACAATGAGAGTGTGTGTATTTCTCATGGTGCTGACCTGGCTGCTGTAATTTGAACTTACAGCAGCCAGGCGTGGGGCTTGAACTTGCTATAAAACACCATGCTTTAACATTAATGTGGTGTATGTGTCATTACTTTGTAATGCACATGAGCAGACTTTGTGGACACACACACACACTGGACATATATGTGCCACGTCGTCTGGGGTTTATGTATTTCTTAGCAATTCTTAGAAGGCAGCAGCATGGTGTATTAAAGATTGATTTAGTCAGTGAAGCAGAGAGCGTGTATTCACTATGTTCTCTGTGTTCTTTGGTCAAGGCCACTGAGTTTAATCCTGCTGGAAACATACACACTACTATATGGCTTCAGGGACACTACATCTGACCTCCACCTAGCTGAACATAAATGAGTAAAGAGAAAATACAACACAGAACAATCCCCTTTATTAACCCCCCCCAGGAGCATAGAGGCTCTTACAATCAGCCCCAGCATTGTTCATGTCGCTCAGCGTATTGGGCACGTCGCTGACGCGCCTCCGAGTCTACTCTAATAGCGTGGGTCATCAAGCACTATTCAAGATGGAAAAATAGAAACAAGTATTGATTTGAAAATGTCTTGTTCTGTTATTTCTAAAAGCTTTCATCTGTGTTTTTTTCTCTCTGAGCTGGTAGAGTGCCTCAGGTCATATAGGGGAGTTTATAGAATGTTCTGTGATCAGTGTTTTTTTTGCCTATGGATGTGTGGGTGCATGGGTACGTGCGTGCTCATTTATGTATCAAATGTTGTCAACCACAGAATACATATGAGGAGGCAGGAGAGTCATATATCTGACAAAGTGCAGCCAATAAAGTATAATTCATGACTGTTACAGTGCCCATGGATAGTAGTCATTACTCTTGTGTTGGTGTGCGTGTAGTATATCAGGCCTCAAAACAACAGCCCTCATCACTATATTGATTGCCTGGCACGTTCTAAAACATGTTTTTTTTTTTCTTCCTAGAGCAACACAGTGCAAGATAGAGTGAAAGATAGATGCCGAAAGAGAGGTAGAAAAGTGTCTCCTCTGTCACTGCTGCAGCACTGCTGTTGTCTGGGTTGTGTAGGTGGTATCATTCCACCAGTACATATACTGGACCTTACACATAAACTCTCTCACAGGCTAATTCCAATCTTCAGGCCAGTTATTAGTGCCTGAGATATCCAGAATGCGTTGTGCGATCCCTTGCTTCCCTCCATTCAGACAGTTTGTTCTTTTGACACACAGTACACAGCGTTGTTTTATGAAGTTCTCCAAGAATGTCTCACTGCTTCTCTGTGGAAGCGCTGCTAATGTGGTGCATGTGAAAGAATTTTCATGTGATCGTCATCCATCTCTTCCTTTCATGAAGTTGTCCCTTGAGGAAAAGCGCGCCGTCTGGAGTGTTTTCTGTCAGCTTTCTCCCTCGCTGTTGTGTCTCCTTCAGTGTTTCCTCGTCAGTCTCAGTTCACATCAAATTGCAGCTTTTGATAGATGTGTGTGCGCTGGTGGTGCTGGCCTCTTATTGTAAGTTTATTTGACATGCTAGTTTAACTTCAACCCCAATGAGTGCGCAATTTTTATAATATAGAAACATCCATATTAAAGTTAGTTCACCCAAATTACAAAAAAACCCAAAAAAATTTCTCACATTTCTCTATTGGCATCTAGCCATGCAGACAGATTACAGATAAATAGATTAGTTGAGCTTTGTCACATATACACCTGCGTCTTGACAATACGTTTTACTTTTATAACACTGTAACATGCATATCTCAATGTAAAATTATGTGTTTGGTGCTAAGGCACACCTCTGTTTGTAAAAGAAGTTACATTTTCTTTTGTCAGTCATAAGTTAGTCTGTTTTGAGCCCGGTGAACAGGATTCCCTTTCCGTCTCAATCAGTAACTGGAGACTAGAGGAGGCCAGGTCACTAGACTGTAGCTACAACTTTTTTTTTTAATCCACAAGGTGGCCAGAATTATCACAAGGAGCCCAAAAGCCCAAATGGCCAGAAAGTGACCCAGTTTTTATTTTTTGGCCTGCAACACAAGAAACACAGGGCAGAGAGGGCGGGAGTTGGGGCCGGTAAGAGATGTGATTGGGCCGGCCCAGTGTCAGTATAGCCAATGGGCCCAAAGGTTCATTGGCATTTACCTCATATGCCAGATTACCAGTCCACCCCTGTTTTGAGCTGAATTCAGTCACATTTTTACATTCTGATGTTATAAAATGACACACACAAAGCTATGAATGACTGCTGATGTCGTCCCTTTAGGTGTCATACTTATCCAAATTTATAGGTGCAGTTTTTCAGGTCCATTTTCTTTTCCATTGCAGGTTGTCGTATCAACTTATTTTCGGAGTCAAAATATTTGCTGCTTGTCATTTCACGTACTGTCTCTAATCAACGCTGTATTTTGATTTTTTCCTCATTCCGTCTTTCTTCATTTAATCAACCCCCTCATGGACTGTTCGTGGACTTGATGAAACCTCAGATTTTTATGCGTCGGTTGATATACGGCCGTATTAAAGACGGGTGCTTTCTGTTTGACGAGCGTGGTTTAATCTAAATCAAGATATGGGTCCCTCGAGGCCGGTGCTGTAATCATGTCAAACTGGCGATACCCCTCACTGTCAATCTCTTTCCATCTCGCTTGATCATCATCTGTATTGCAATTATTGAGCAGATTTAGATGGTATCTGGCTCTTAGGTAATCAGGAAGAGAATGGGATTAGATGTAATGTTATATGGTTATGTTGTTAATCTCTATGAGGCTGCATCACATAGCTCATTTGGCTGTGGAATATGTGACATCTGGAACTGGGGCTTTGTGTTTGGTTCAAGGTTAAACTATAGATCACTGAGTATTTAAGCCAAACAAAAGAAAAGAAAAACATCTCTGAATTGGACTTTAAGTAGAAATGGTTGAGGTTGTAGGGAAGACAATTAGAAAATATATTAGTTTTAATGTCTGAGCGTACAAGCTTGCATGGAGATATTATAAAGTCTCTATATTATTTAATCAAGCAGTCATCTTAATTGTGTAATAGGCTTGTATATTTCCATGCTGTCTCATCTCATTTACATATATACGCCTGTGTTAATGAGGAGGGCTAGATTAAAGAGGAGGAGGAGGGGTACGTAAGTGGCTCCTCCCTCAATATCCCTGATTTATTTAAACTCATTAAGCAGAATTGCACACATCTACATTCCAATTTGTAATAAGGAAAGGATTGTATTAAATTTCATGCACACATCACAGCAAACCGTACTGTCATGAATGATATAAGTCGCTTTTGTGTGTACTTTAAATGAATAAATGATCGAGACAGATGGGGAATCCTGTTGAGGTAACATTTTAATATGGCAAAATGGGAGAATGAATGAGTGAATTCTTGGGAATTAGAAGTGGATGGAGTGAAGACTCCTTTCTCAGGAAGTCGTTGCCGCAGGGCCGCTAGTAGCAGCGAGCCTGTTCTCTCCGGGCTGTAGCAACGATGCAGAATAATGAAAATAAGTGTGTCCATTAGACCAGTTAATCTTATTTGGCTTGTAACATTGGTCTATGTTTTCATCCCAGACTAAAGGTCCCTTGTTCTCTGCTCTTTATATGCGCACATGTACTGTAGAGGGTCACACACTACACACACATGCTCTCACACACACACACACACACACACACACACAGAAACACATGCACAATCCAAGCCTTCATGCAGACACAGTGATTTAGCGGTCACACACAGACAGTGGCTTCACTCCTCTGTTCTCTTGCCTCTCCACTCCTCCCTTCTCCTCCTCCTCCTTTTCACAAAACAACACAGGACTCTTCTGAGCCCTGAGGAGAAAGAGCAAAATTTACAAGAGGAACACAGGGGATCAGTGGTGCTGTTGTATACTGGTGAACAGCACCCCTTTGACTGGGAACCCGGGGTCAGGGCATGGCTCCCAAAGCCTGCTGGGTTCTTTGGTGTCTCTGTGTGTGCGCAAGTGTTTGTGCATGCATGTGCTTGTGTTCCTTGAATGTGTGTGTTGGCATTTGCATGTGTTAGCCTTAGGGCGCATGAAACCTCCTGCCTGCTAATGTTACGGGAAAGTCACAAACTGTTTTTGTGGCAAACTGAAGTCACATGACAGCACAGCCTGTGTGTAATCTTTTTATACACACTGTAAACTATGGTATTTGGCTTGTGTTGGTGTGTTATGTGCTAGCATCATGGTATGCGGATGAACAGTTTTCTTATGTATGATGAGTAACATTGAGAGATACTCACACAACACAGTTTCACTTCATTCCCCACCACTCCATAAGTAGCTTATCCTCTTTAACACCAGTAAATGGTGGCAACACTCAGAGTTTAATAAGATTAGACCAGTCATTTTCACCAAAGTGCCCCCTGAAGACAGGGTATTTTTGTTTTTTTCCCCACACTATTATTCTCTCATCAAGGATTGGTTCTTTTTTGGAGAACATTTTCAGCCTTGAGTGGTAGCGTGCGTCATGATGGCAATAGCCAAGCTAAGACATCTGCATCCAATTATAAGCTTCAAAAACTGCCTACATCCTATGTATACTGACTGCATGCAGATGAAGGGCAAAAGATGTAGATAAACCAAATTTGAGCTTGTAAAATAAAACAGGAAGTAGGTTGTAACTCATAGAATTTGTGATGAAAGATGCAAGATGAAGGATCTCTAGATACAGGGTGCAGAGTGAATGATGTAGGATACAGAGTACCAGACTTAAGATGCATGAAACCGGATGTAGAATGGATGACTTTACTGGGTCTGTGTAGGACATATGGATGCAGGACATAAGGCAGGAAGTATTAAACAGAACATAGAATATATGATGTGGTGCTGTAAGATGTAATGGAGTGGAAGGATACAGACTTTGGAGTCTGTATCCTTCCACAAACTTTATAGCACGTATGAGCATGTAAGACATTTGATGTAGGGGTAGATGTGATGTAAATCACTTACTGTAGGAAACTGAAAATAGGATGTAGGCTGCAGCACTAGATGTTCTGTAAAATGCAGGATGTGGAATGCTACAATATAAATTGAAGGTATGAAGAGATGAAGGGACAAAATCAGGGTCGTTGACGGATGGATGGAAGAGAACGATGAAACGGTGTCAGCTGGTGGCAGGAAGACTAAAGGGAACTAGGGGAGTCAAGACTAAGGCTACGTTCAGACTGCAGGCCAATGTGACCCAAATCTGATTTTTTTTTGGCCTATATGTGACTCAGATCTGATCTTTTTATGACAGTGTGAACAGGCCAAGTCACATGGAATCTGATCTTTTCCAATTCGGAATTGGGCCACTTCCATATGTGGTCCAAATCCGAAACAGATCGGATCTTTTTAAATGCGACCTCAGTCTGGACACTCAAGTCGCATTTGATGTGACTTTGACATCACTGTAGAGCAGCAGTTCTGCTGTAGTCGGAGCTGCCGTGAACGAGAAATCTCCACAAAAAGCCATTATTAAACATGTGGCCCCCTCCTTCTCTACCTCGCTCTCATCTGCTCACAAATTCACTTTCTTATACCTGAAATCCACCTAACCGGAGCTCTCTTCTGAGTTACCTGTATGCTACTTGTCCAAGCGGACACAGTGCGAAGAGAGAGGGAGTGAGTGAGTTGTAGAGTAGCTGCGTTGTAAAGCACCAGAAACGGTAATAAAAAGAACAGAAAGTTGTGAACACTTGTTGTAATTCAGGAGAAATGTGACCCGTGAGAGGACAATTAAAAACGGGAGTCTCCCACGAGCTAACTGGAGCCTCTGTTGCTCCTTGTTTGCTTCTGTAGCCTGCAACAGCGTGCTGCTGTGTGTGCCATTGTGTTATTCTTCTGCGCATGTGGGTCACTTTCACGCCGCGGACAGTTCACACTGGAGTCTGATATGGGCCGCATTTAAACTATAATGTGAACTGTCAAAAAAAAAAAACGGATCTGGGGGAAAAAATCAAAATTGAGCATTAAGGCCTGCTGTCTGAACGGGGGAGCCGTCCTTCATGTGCTCTGCTTCAGACAAAGCCCCCGGTGGCTCGTGTATTCAAACAAAAGTGAGAGAACTGGGAAAAACAGAAAAGGGTGTTAGGGTAGAATGTGGAAACTGAGTCATAGGGGAGGGGAAGAGGTAAATTGTGCTTAAATACTTTTCTGTGGAAATGGGATGGTATGATTGAAGGTGTGTTTTTTGTTCCGGATCCACATTTGACTGTGTTTATTATAAACTAACTTTGTTTTAACGTTCAGAGCACATCACAGTGATTTTAGATGTAGAATTTCGGACTCAGGATGTAGGACGAATGACACAGTCTGCAGCAGGCTATGGACTGAACAGAGTAGAAAGCACAATAACACAACAATAAAAAAAGATGTAGGATGTAAGTTACAGGAAACAGCTTGTAGAAGACATAATATAGACTATAGGGTTTAGGATGTTGGCACTGATGTTAGGACAGAGGAAATATGATGGTAGAAGTAAACCAATGTGTGGGTTTTGGGCTTTGGTGTGTCTCATAGCCCCATACAAACATGCAGGAATAAGGAGGCAGCATGTAAAATATAATGCGTATATAATAGAAAAGATGTTAAGTATTTATATAGTTTTTTTTTCAACCCAAACCACAATCTGTTCCTAAATCTTACCAAACTGCAAACATTTCACAATGTTAACCGTGTGTCAACATGTAATGGCTTCCATCAAATACTGTAGCTTCAGTACGCCTGTCGTTGGCACTTTCCAACGGTATATGTTGTTTTGGAGAAAGGCCATATATGTTGTCACTGGCAATAGATCTATTCTGTCATTTAGGTTTTAAGAAGGGTTGGATGGCAACATGAAAAACAGCATTTGGAGTCACAGAGATGACATAAAGCAGGGGGACAACCTTCATAACGGCTGAGTGGATTAACGCGTGGATGGAGGACAGGAGCTGCAGGATTTTGAAGTGTTTCATCTTCAATTTGTACTCCTAAAGGTGTAAGTAAGTAATGGATGCTAGCTGCCTTCTAACATCCCCATCACTATAGTCAACAACTCCACACCTCCACAACATACACACTCATACCTGCACACACTCACTCTCACACACACACACACAGGCAAACCCAACTTAAAAGCACTTTCATGACACTAGAAAGCAAGTGTTAAAGGCAAGAGCCTTCTGGGTCAGAGGTCATCAGCTAAGGGGCCTGAAATCATGTCAGAATGCACTTATCCTATTCCAAACCCTCACATCAGATGGCTCAAACAGAGGCGCTACCCATTTTTTTTTTTTATTACTGTGGATGCCTTTCAAAAATGGTATTCAGGAAAGTCATTGATATATACCTAGTGGCAAGGTGATAGTCCCTGTTCTTCCTTAATTCAGTCCTCCCAGCCATCCAGGCTGCCTGAGTGCTACCAGCAGGGCAGTGATGGATGACGCATGGCTCATTAGGATAAGACAACAAAATCAATAGACGGAGCACAGAGGTGTCAGTGCCTCAGACACGCCAGTAAAAACCACACTGATAGTCTATTCACTGGCAGTGAAGTGTATCTGAGTTTTGGTGTTTGTGTGTGTGTGCCCATGTCTGAGTGTGTCTGTGAATAGAAGGCAGTTATGGGTAAGTGATTGATGCTGATGGATATGGATAATGGATAAACTCAAATGTAGGAGCTCTCAATAGGGTGTGTGTGTGTCCATGTTTGAGTATAGGATGAAAGAAAGAAAAAAAGCATTCAGGGAAAATAAAGACAGGTTTGGAGCTTGTTTGCCACAAAAACCAATATCTTCTCTTCTAAAGCCGTGATATTAAAAAGTTAGTGAAGTCGTTGTTCCTCTTCTGGATATAGATACGGTGCCATAAATAGGCCATTGTCTTAGATCTACATCAGCTCTTATCTGTGACAGAAACTGTCTGCTCCCCCTGTCTGGGAACTTCCTTTATGCTGCAAGGTACATTACCATACTGCATCCTGTAAAAAATATCCAGCGAAACAAGCCACTTAGTCTAAACAATACTTTTTCCTCTTTATATATATCCTCTCTAATTTCTTCGTTATACAAGTCAAAATGTCTAGCTGACTCTGCTGTTTCAAAATGTTTAACCCTATTCCTAATTCCTTAAATTCCTTTACAGGATTAAATTGCATTGAAAACAACCCTACAGAGAGATTTGGTGACATTTTTTACTGTCTGTAATGTTCTAATAATTTCACAAGAAGTTTCTATATAATTTGGTGCTAAATGGATTGATAGAAATGTGAGCAATAAGTTAATTTACAATTGTTCTATTGTTTTAAATGTCTAGTGTAACCCAAAATGTTTTTCAGTCAGTAAATAGCAGGTCTGCTGAGCATAAAATAAAATACATGAAGAATGGACAAATATCTATTTGGGTTTACTTGACCGCAGTTCTATGAAGGAAGTTCCTCTGGAATATCAACAACTGCAGATTAACTCAACACATTTTATCGAACAACTGTGTCTCTATTTTCCCTTTAATTAGGGCCAAATTACAATGTTCATTCTTTGAAGTAATTTTTACTCAAAACATAAAATGTTAATACTAAACATGACACAAAAGCATCCTTTTACATTGGACATTTTTTGCAGTGGGCTTGAAGTGATACCAGCTTCTTATCTTGAGGAGGTAGTAATTTATGGTTGCACACGCTGCCACTGTGATGCATTAATGCTTATCTGTTGTTCTTGCAGTCACAGGACTGCACACACATGTGCAGAACTGCACATGCACACTCCCAAACACACATGCAGTGAGGGAGGTTGTGGGGGAAGATAGTTGTTGACAGTTTGCTGTTTGTGGTCTCCCATGTAGCAGATGTCTTCCTGTGTGAGCCTCTGCAGTTTTCTGTTGAACCAGAGCATTCACGATTTCCCCGTTTGACTAGAAGCAGCACTGCGGCAGACAGCAAAACTGAGGACGGTTACTACTCCACTTCATTCCAAGGGAAATAGTTAGGGTTAATATCAGCCCTTCTCTCCTCTACTAGCCTATTCCCATCCAGATTATGGACTTGAATGACTTTCTCAGTAGTAATGGAATTTCCAAGTAAAGTTCATTCAATGGATCTCCACTCTACTCCCCTAACAGGCCAGTAATTGAATTGAAATCAAACTTAATTGGATTGCTGTAGGAATGCCACTGAACAGTGTGTCTTTTCCTGGGAAGGGGGCCGTACAG
>JAPMOB010217529.1:0-20860 GCA_029875015.1 Lepomis gibbosus | reverse complement strand
GCCTGGGGGAGCCGGGGATTGAACCGCCGACCTTCCGATTAACGGCCAACCCGCTCTACCTCCTGAGCCACAGCCGCCCCCTTGGTGTGGAATTAAACACATGCATTAAAACAGGGTTAACCAATCACTATAAATGTACTAATTGTTAGAGTTCGCCCACTGTGTAACCATAGTTCAGTAAGAGCAGAGTTTTCCAGCACAAACTAAACTACAATATACTGTAAACAGTACAGAAGAGCTGCTCATGGCTGGAAAACATTTGAGACTAACGGTGAAGGATGGTCATTCCTGTTAGCACAAAAATATTAAGTACGTTAAAAACCTATACCAACTACAAAACAGTATACTAGAATGATTAGAAATAGTTCATACTGTATTCAAGTCGTAAATAATAAGGAGTTTGGACAACTCTCATCTTTGTCAGCAGAGATTAACTAACGTCAACTTCTAAGTCTTAATTACAACAGGGGAAACTCTTATTTTTCTGAAATCTCCGATATAATGGGGCTTAATAATACTTTAGTGCCTGAATACCAAACAAAAATGGACATCTCACTTAAACTCATATTAAATAAATATACGGATATATTGGATATATATATATATATATACAATCCACAGTATTTTTTATCCTCACATAACAAACTCTGTAATCATACAACTGTCTTGAGTTGTCTGATGACATTAATGCAAGTTAACATGCAAAACTTCCCCATCTCCATCATATGACATGAACAACACATTAACATCAGCGTTTTGCCTCCCAAACCGTCACCATTTTTATTTGTTATATTGTAGGTGAGTGATTGATCTCCTTCATTTAAATCTTTAAACAGTTTCCTGTATTGAAACCCTCTATTTCATAAGTCGTGACATTCATTACAATTTAGGTTAAGGCAGCTTTTTCTCAAAGAATACGCAGTGCTATTCTTAATCCTAATCAAGCACTTACCCTGACAAGCAATGTGTAAACCTGATTAATTCCTATTTATAATGGGCACAATTTTAAATCAATATCAGGGGAAAAACCTCAGAGGGCCCCTGGAGGAGAGTGCACTACAGTAATCATGCCCACTGGATGGCACATAATTAGATTCTAATTGGATGATAAGTAATGAGACAAGGCATGAGTAGTTTATCAATATCCCATGGACCTGTGAATGGAATTACGGCAGTCATATTATTCACAGGTCTAATCAGAATGTACCTTTTTGTGCCGAACAGACCATTAAGGAATTGACCTCGACAGCCCTGCAGGGATTTTGTTTGCTGAGACCATGATTGTTTACAATGGAACACGTATGAGGGGAAAAGAGACACGAAATTTTGATTTTAAAAGTGCTTTTGTCTTGAAAACAGACTAAAAATTCTAAGTTTTTAACCTTTATACCTGCTTTTGGGTACTGACATGTATTCTGCCTAGTTTCTAAGTCCCCTGCTCTTTGGACTTTCATAAAACTACTAAGAAATCAGTCTGACGTCAACATGGTGAGCAGCCATGTGTTAATTTACTTTCTACACGCCAAACGTAGCCGCCATATAAATGAGGTTTATGTCAAACCCCAATCTCAGTTGGCCCCATGCAGCGTGTGCCATTTTCCATTTTCCCTTACTCATTACAGGCAGGGCTGTTGACCTTGTGCTTCTGGTTCATGTACAAGAGCAGATGTGTTGGCTCTACAGGGCTTAATGGAGAGCAGCAGTACAAGCTATTGTCTGCTGAGGTTTATCATTCATTAGCCTGATAGCATGCTAAATGTGACACAGATTGCCACATCGGTTTACTTGCAAAATAAAGTCTGTGAAAGAAGCACAAACAAAGGGAAGGAAAAGAAAAATAATTTGAGGAAGACTTCTTTCTCATAGCCCCTTGAGTATATGTCTACCCTGGCCTCCACATCTCCCTGTAGGAAACAGGGGTGACTTTGGAAAGTGATCTTGCAGACTGCTGGGCTGGTCTCAAGTGTCGTCATGGCAAGTTACCGGGCAAATGGATATACGCATTCTCATGAAAACCAACAAAGGGATATGTGGTGTATGTACATATTCAACTTTGTATGTTCAAGGGTGTTCTGCGGCGGAGTGAGCCTGTGCTTCAAGAATCAATCTTTATTAAAAAGGATAAGACTGAAGAATTGATTTAATGAATGCGGCCTCATGTCCTGTGGCCACATGTAATCCGCAGAGAATCATTGAGCATGAGCTCAGGGGGACAAAAAATGTTCGTAGAAGACTCATAGAGTGGCCTGTAATGATAGTCTCCATATAATCCCATAATTCCTTGTTTAATTAAACTCTGGAGCTGGCCTTGAGACTCCGCCAGCTCTGTTGCTCTTTTGTTCTCACAGTTGTTATTTGGAGGCTACATTTGAGTATTCTTTTGTCCACTTATGTTGAAAGATTTGTCTGGAGTGATCTATAAACAGAGATCGCGGCTGTAAAACAATGAATTAGACGGTAGGAACTCACTCAGGCGTGACATTCAGGTGAGCATTATAGTTTTCATTTGAGCTGAATAGCGAAGGTCCTCTGTCAGAAGCAGAAATCTCTTCATACACCCTCTTCTACAATATCTCCCTTTATTTTCCCTCTCCCACACTTTCTGGACTGAGCATGATGCAATCCAACTAGGCCTGGAGCAACACTGGCACATCACGCCGCCTTGTCAATGTCTCAATGAGGAAATTATGAAAATATGAATTTTATGACATGAAATGAAAAGGGCCATGTAGTTTGAATAGACATGCAGAGGAGGTGAAAATGATGCAATTTTCTAAATTCAGTTATAATGGTAATGTGCAATGGTAATGCGTATTTGCTGTCAAAAATTTCCCTGTCGGCCTGGATTGTACAGCTTTGTGCTGTATCTATATTCCTCGAGCAAAAATTCAGCTTAGTTGAATGCCTAAAAAGTAATGTAAAATATGTTCTAATTCATTTAATGACAGCAGATGGAAACACATGGGACTGAATGGTTTTGGTGTGATATTGTGTTCTATTTTATACACTTTGGCTGTGCTGTATATGAGCAGTGTGCCCTGGGCCAATGAGAGAGAAAAGCAGGGTGAGGAGCAGCAAGGTGGCCTGTGCAGATTAACCCCTCTACCCACCAACACCCCCACTCCCCCTCAGCTCTTTGCCTTCACAGCCTCTGGGGCCCCTCAAAGAGGTGGGATTGTGTATCAGGGCCTCTTCTATATTAAATAAATATCCACAGATTAAGATAATATTCTCCCAGTTGTATGTTAAGAGAGGAGAGGCTGTGATTTGAATCATCTTTGTTGCCAGTCTCTTGAGCTACAAAAGAGGCTCCAAAATGCAGATAATGCTGTTAGTGCATCATCTTGATCAGTTTCAGCTCACATTTGATGGTATTTTCTACAAACACCCCTCCGTTCCTTCACAACAAAGGCTCCTTAACTTGCTTTTATTCCATGATCACACAGATGGCCCTCTGCCTTTTTCTTTTCACCTCAGGTAACCGTACGGATGATGGTTCAGATGTAGATTCGGAGCCTGACTTGCCACTGAAGAGGAAGCAGAGACGCAGTCGTACCACCTTCACCGCTGAGCAGCTGGAGGAGCTGGAGAAGGCTTTTGAAAGGACACATTACCCAGACATCTACACCAGAGAGGAGCTGGCTCAGAGGACAAAACTCACAGAGGCGAGAGTACAGGTTAGACATACCAGTGACAGTACTTGTGAGATCAAGCATAATGCCGTTATGTCGGTTCACCCAAATTATTCAAACATATACATGGTGCAACTTAGCGAGTTTTAAACATGTGTAAATGAACTTAAGCCATGTTAACTGTAAAAACTCACACCAACATCAACATGCTGAAGTAGCTCAGTGCTGAGAATCATTAGACTCCCACTGTGTTTCACCTTGTGCAGGCCTCACAGGGATCTGTGCTGCCTGAACAGCAAATACCGTTATTCCCTACACACGGCATAAAAAAAAACAACCCGTCACACTTGACTGCGCTCAAGCTTGAAGGCTCTCCCTCTAAAACCATAATAATATTGCCCTTATTTTACCTCCAGCAATTATTTACTCATCTGTCAGGAGGATGTCGCCTTTTTTACTGTACATGCGCTGTGCATGTAAAGGAGTTTGCTACTTACCATTTGCCTTCATGTTTGAGCTGTTTGACAGAGATGCTCCCCATCCTCAAACCCAAGAACATGTCTGACCGCCTGGGTGCCCTGTGCTTCTATGTAAGACTGAAGGAAGATTTGTACAGTAGAGTTATAGCAGCAGCTGTTCTTGCAAAGACGGAGAGAGGGAGAAAAAAGAGGAGAGAAAGGGAATGCATTCCTGATGGATTTCTCATTTCGGCCTTTGGCCAGGATCTCATCCCATCACTTTCATGCTCACCGCTGCTTGTAAAACCCTCCACATATCACACAGGGTTCCTCATCCTCTCTAGGGACCCTATGCCCCGACAACAACATTAATCAATCAGCCGCTAGTAAAAAAAAAAAGAAGGTCTGGGGCACCCCTCTCCTCTTACCACAGGCTTTCACACTCCCTCTGAACCCCCCAAACTCCTCACTGCATGCTAACTGTTCATCACCCTACAAACATGCAGTTGGGGTAACTAATTCCACACATGTCTTTGTCCATCTTGGAACCCCCCAACACGCAGTGATGTCCTATATGTCTGAGTGTTTAATGCCTCACTCAAGGGAGGAGAAATTTATCTCATGGCTATTATAAAGCAATATATGAGGAGGGTTTTTTTTAAGTATAAAAGGTAAATGTGGACAAGAGGTGGAATAACTGAAACAACTTTTACTGAAAATCTACTCTATCACATTTTGATAATAAATATCTATAAAGTCAATTCAATTTTTCATTTTGCAGATTGAGTTCAAACAATGCTAATATGGTTTGATATAACCACATAATTGTGCAAACCACATTTTTTGCTTCATTTCTAAAGCTTATAATAAATGTATAAGCTGGACAAATGCATCAGTCTAGTGCTATTCAAAGTCATTGTGGAGGGCAGTAACATATCAGGTTTGAGAAGAAAATCCATTCTTTTAATAGCACCTGTTTATTTTTGGATTCTGATTTAAAAAATGTAAATATGAAAGAGAGAGAAGAAAGAAACGGAGTGACTGCCTTGTCTATGCTGTTAGATAATAGACCTAAATGATGTCATGTGAAAACCTGAGGAATTTGAGTCATGGCTATAATTTGTTAATGCTGTTTTCCTCATAATCTAATTCTGAAATGCTTTTAAAGTCTGAAAAGGTCAAGTAAAACTTAATTTTCTGAGAAGGTAATGAAGAAAGGGGCTCTTCTAGCCAAAATAAATAATGCCTAAAGTTGCGCTGCACTTTGGTGAGCGTGTAAAGATATTTTTTCTATAACCATAACTTCTTTCTGAGTGTGATAGTTTTGTCATAGCATTTCCCAGAATGCATCTCAAAGGAATCATTGGTTTTCAAGTTCTTTAACAGGTTACTGTCAATGGAAAATATTTCAACATTTCAACATCAACATTTCACACTTATAATGAAAAATTAGATAAAAAAGATGAACTAAATCTGGAAGAAATTTGTTTAAATGTGAATATGATGGTGCGAATGCATGTGAGGGTTGTTTGTATCACAGCTTTCTGAAAATGTCCACCAGCTGGGCTTTCACATAGGTGCCCAAAAGGCCCATCGCAGGGCAGGAGAGAGGAGACCCTTTGGCCTTAGAGCAAAGCGTCTCCAACACAGCTGCAGTGACGTATCTTCCAGATGTCGTTCACAGAGAAAGAGAAAGAGAAAGAAACTATAGACAGGGGTTGTTGGTGCTCCCACAGACTTTTAACTTGAATTTGTGTCCGCTGTCATGGTTCATTGTTATCCATTTGTCATTAAACATGGCGATAATGTGGAGAGCAAGCTTTTCCGGTTGGATGCAGAGGTAAACTGCACAAACATTGCTGCACTGGCACCCAACCGCCACAGCCCAAAGCTGTGTTGTAAATTAAACTGCTAGATTCTTGTGGAAGTGATGAGTGTTTGGCTTAGCACTGACTCACAACCTAAACTCATAAACAGGGCTGAACTCCCTTGTGTCTGCCCTCGCCTGCCATTTTAAGACCCTTTCACCATCCATCTTTATCAGCCCTGCTGCCCCTTTCAGCAGAGCTACCAGCGCTCCTTCACAACCATGAGCCCTGCAATGGTTTTATCACCCCAACTGACAAATTGTGGGATATGATCCGTATCTTTCAGCAATTAGTTCCAGGCTGTCTCAGTGGGAGGGGATACTGCCAAGAGTACCTTCAGTGTGTACTCCGCTGATGCAGTGTGCACTGCCACTTTCCATCTGATAACCCCTCAGTTTTAACAGGAGCAGGCAGCAAAGCCATTCCATGAGCTATTAGAGAAGAGAGCATCATTTGTGTCCAGAGGACCAGGTGGGGGTAGCACTGACGGGAGGGGGCCCAGGCAATAGGCTGCAGGCCGCTGTAAATCAGCGCTCACAGATGAAGCAAATTACATTCTCCTCTATTTGGTCTGAAGTTTTTAAGAGAGTGACTCCTGAGTCTCGGCTGAGGCTCATCATCTCAGCATGCCGCCTCCGGCTCACTTTACCAAATCTGTCACATAGATCCTCTTTCATTACCAATAAACATTCTGCATGTAGCTATTATACTTAGTGGAATCTAATAAGGTATAAGCAGTGCTTTTTACGAAGCGTGCAAATCAATTTGGTGAAAAGTTTCTCTCTTTATCTGTGGCTTGTGCCCGCCTGTTGATGCATGGAATAAGCACAGGCAAAAGACCTGTACGGACTCTGTGCACTGATCTTCATGGCTTTGTGTTGCTGGCCAATGTAGACAAATTCAAATGCTGTTCCTTTTAAACGAGTTTTCAACACAGCAAGTGAAAATATAATCCCATAGGGAGGTATCAAGAGGTACTACACAGTTTCCTGATTGTTATAATATCAGTCGATTACCAGCGGCAAGAGAGAAAATCACAATGGAGCTGAGTGGTGACAACCAAACCCAACAGGCAACTGTATTCCCGCCAGTATGGGTTTATGTTTCATAAAGGAATAAATAGGATTTGTGTAGATTGTAGGGGAGAAATTGTTGCAATGCATCAGTGTGAATGTTCTAACAGTTTCTTATTATTAGAATTTAAATGACTTTGGTACAGTGCTTCTGTACTCCTGATACTTATCAAGCTAATCCCACTCTCCTCTCAAATTCACACTCCTAGCTACTTTAATTAGCATAGTGCCAGTCTGGAAGGCAAGCAGGGAGGGAATCAGAGAGAGTGGGGGGAAAGAAGAGGGGAAGGAGAGAGGAGGAGGAGGTGTGAGGGAGGGGGGCATTGCGTGGTATGAGACTGAAGAGGATTTGTATGTTGAGGCTGGTTGCATCACCCCTCTGTGTTTTTGTGGATATGAAGTCAGCAGCACATTTTGTTTTGTCATTATCTCGGCTCTTGGTATTCATCTTCCGAATGTTGCAAATTGGCTCCTGAAAGGCGTCACATATTCAGTGCTCGTCTTTGACAAAATAATTCATGGAGGATTGTCTGAACGGGGGAATTCTGAAATATGAGCGATCCTATTTAAGAGAGACAACAGGGAGAGGTTTTTACTGCAGTGCAGTGTCACACGTTCACAATGTTTGGAGTGTGTATTATCAATGATCAGCGATAAGAAAATGCAAAATGCCACTTGATCGCTAGGAATCAATTTTGTTGGCTTAGAGTGAATGGAAGATTAAAGGCAATGAAGCGATGCAAGCCACCAAACTTGACTAAAACTGTGAATGTTGTGGCTGCTCCCTATTGTATGTTTGTTATCCGATTGCAGGTTTGACGTTGGCTACTAGACCCTTTTTTATTTGTGCTCTACAACAACCTTCACCCTCCCATGTCCTCCTCCAAGCCTTCCCCTTTTGTTTCACAAGCAGGGCTAAGTTTGACTTCTATAAGTTGGGTTACCGCTCTTCCATCCTCCCTGCCTTCTGAAACTTTCTCCATAACCGTTCAGAGATGCACTGCAAATGTATCCATGTGCACCAGATCCAGAGAAACCCTTTAGTCCGTGAAAACGAAACAGAAGTGAGCCACATGAATTCGGCGGCACACTTGTAGGTAGATAGGGGAGACATGGAGGAGCGCTGCAGCTCTCTGTGCTGCAGAGAATTAAACCGGATTGGGGAGAGCAGAGGAGAATCTGTGGTCCAAGGTGACTTTGTGATCAGGTTCCAGAGCGCAGCCTCAAATCCTCAGCTTCAGGCTCTGTGTTAGCCTGTGTGAGAGTGAATGTGTGTACATATGAGAGTGTGTTCGTAATGTATGCATGTGTGTGATAGCGTATGGGCACATGTGCGCATGTGCATCACCACTTGTGTACATGTTTATCCCAGTCTGTGCTGAGAGCCTGACGATTGTCAGAGAAAGTCACTTAGTCAGTGGCGCATGCTCCTCTATTGTCCCATACATTGAAAGCCATGCACTCCACCCGGCTTTTGTGCACACTAACTCAATAGAGCTGCTGCCTGCTTGGCATTTTAGGCACATTTGGTGTATTAAAACTGAAGCATGCCTGTGTCAAAGCCTGAGAATGCTGCGATTTTCCATTAGATTATGAGGAAAGCCTTCATGTGAGTTTTTCTGGCAGCTGAAGGGGTTGTAAACAGACAACCCTGTCCCCTAGAAATTATGTTTATTTGCTACTAATTTGCAACCGCAAATACATTACAGGCTGGATTACATATTTGTTAATACATAATAAGGAAACGCTGTTAATGAAAGTATCTGCCAAGATGCAAAATGGTGATACTGAAGGGATCAGTCAAATGTTTACTGACAACTTGTTTCATGTATCTTCCCTAGAGGATTTTCTTATAGCAACTAAAGCATGGTTTTACCGTTAAATGGTTACATTTAGCCAGTCACAGCACTTAGTCAGGGTGTTCCATGTTTGCTTTATTAACAAAAACTGCAATTTTTGTGCAATAGAAAAACTATATATTGGTATATAAATGTAATATCAATGATACAGGGTAAAATAATTGACCCATTCCTGTAATGACAGGTCTCATACAAGCCATTTTAAAATCAAATTTCAATTTCATAAAGGTGTAAACACAGAACAAACTCTGTATTTATGGTGAATTTTATAAGCAAACTGCTGAAAGTCTAGGATTTCTACACAGTTAATCTAAAAGAACCATGGGATCATATTTGTATGAGAAATTATTTTTGCAAAGTCAATGTCTGATATTGTGAGGCAGCAGCTGTAAATAAATCTATACATGCATAGGAAAAATTAGGAAAGTTAGGACTGGGAGATTGCATGGAAAAGGAAGTGAAAATGCAATGATGAAAAAAAGGAAAATGTTGAATACACAAAACGGACTTCAACGTTTAGGGGTTTTGTGTCTGCCATGATGGAACACCTCCTTCCTAAGCATGGATGACAACGGGGGAAGGAAGTTAAAGTGAACATAAAAGAAGGGTGGGGTGAGTAGATGAGGTCGGAGGTGAAGTGGCACTGCGGGGTGGGGTGATGGGGAGTGTGTGGAAGAAGGGGGTGTGCCCCCCTTGCCCCCTCCCCTGGCCCAGGCAGCTGTTTGTCTGGCCCAGTAGGAGCTTAGTTCAGACCTTGGACCACGCTCCACTACATCCCAATAGCAGAAATTTCACTGGAGCCACTCACCACATTTGTTTTGGAATAGCTGATTGAGGGATTCAAACAGGGTCTTTAGAAGCGATTGGGGTTAAGATAAAGATTTCCTGTTGGTTTTCCAGTTGCATAATTGAGGTTTGCCTGACACATTTATCGCCTGTTGCACCAGTTTTCTGTCTAGTAAGAGCTAAAACTAAACTAAGGGAGAGGCAAAGAAACCACCTGGTCTTTCCAGAGGCAGGGACTGTGTGAGAAAAGAACCAAATTCAAATTAAGATCTCCGTTGGGCTGAGATCCCTTGTAGGCCTATACGAGTTTATATGTATGTTTGTGTGTGCAAAAAGGAGGCAGCCCCCGAAAAGCAGTGAGTATGTCGCTGTGTAAGTCCCCTTGAAAGTGTCCCTCTTTAAGACCTGTTTAAAAGGGACGCCCCCTCTTTGTGTCCACTGTTCTCCGTGGCGTATGGAGGGGCTTTTGTCCCCCTCTTTCATGTGCCCTCACAATAGCCCGGGCCGTTTGAAACACAACAGTAGATGAACTGCGCTGACAGTGTATTAAACTCTGATGAATTGCCTGTGCGAGGCATAGATCAATGTCCTTCAACCCTTAGCACACAGTGAAGCCCGGGCCTTGTCTTGGTTAAATGGAACAGGTTGCTGGCTCTTTTCAAAAGGGCCTGATTATATTCATGTTTTGTTGAAGCAGAAGCCTTTTTAAAATGTGTAAATCTTTGCGGTTCAAAAGAGTCCTATTTTTTCCCCTTTTATTCAGGGAATTTGGTGCTGCTCATTTTGTGAGCATTTTGCTGTTTTGCATCCTTATAACTCTGTGTCTTAACTCCAAAGTCAAAACACTTTCTTTCTGTTCAAACTGACGTTGAAACCTTTAAAAACAACCTCATTAAAACAGCACAGTAGTAATATACCAATTAATGTGTCTCTGTGTTTCTGGAAAAGTGATGGCCTCTTTCAAAGCATCTAATAGCTTCTCAGACATACTTGAGGCGTGTGATGTGGAGGCTAGCGGCCTAGGTCTGACCTTTAAATGACTTCTTCACTCTGAAGGGGGCTTAGGGCAGCCTGTTTACACAGATCACAGCTTCAGACCCTTAAGAACAACAGGGACGACCACTGAGCCTCTATGGCAGCTCCCACAGGGACAGCAGACTCTCCTCTACCACCAGCACCACCACTCACACTAACTGGCAGATTAATCACAGGTGGCAGGAGCCGGCAGACTCTACTGAGAGTCTACACTGTCAAATGCTTACAGCACAAACATAAATGGAGTTTATGTGAATGAAAATAAAACAATTTGTAACCTGCGGGAGCGTGAAAATGAGTAAAAACATTTGTGTGTATTCCTCTTTTCAGGTGTGGTTTAGCAACAGGCGAGCTAGGTGGCGTAAACAGGCTGGGGCCAATCAGCTAGCGGCCTTCAACCACCTGCTTCCTGGAGGATTCCCACCCACAGGGATGCCAACTTTACCCACATACCAGCTACCAGATTCCAGCTATCCCAGCACCACGCTATCGCAGGGTAATGCCGACAATTATGCATGCACTCTTACAAAATATTTCCATCCAAAATGTACTGTATGCTCTGTGCTCTAGAGTTTAATCTAATTTTAGTAAAGATTACATTAGCCCTATTTTATCGTTTTAATAAATTATATACGACCCATGTGCAGCACATAAGAACCATGCAGCAAGTAGTTATGTTTACAATCACATCTTTGTCACAGTAGAACAAAAACAAGCTTTCACTTCTTTTTTTGTGTTTCATTTTTCTGTGGTAAAGAATTACCAAGAAGCCCGCTTAATATATGACTTATGACACAATGAGTTCGAATTTTGAGGATTCCTGTTTAGCTTCAGTAGAGATTTTTAAGTATTTTTCCCCCTCGATTCTCTCTTACCTGTGCACTGTTTGTGTTGTTCTTGGTGTCAGAGGGCAGCACATTGCACAGACCCCAACCTCTGCCTCCATCCTCCATGCACCAGGGAGGGCTGAGTGCTGACAGCAGTTCTGCTTATGGTCTCTCATCCAATCGCCACAGCTTCTCCAGCTACTCCGATACTTTCATGAGCCCCTCAGCATCCAGCAACCACATGAACTCTGTTGGCAACGGGCTGTCCCCACAGGTCAGTTCAGCAGGTTTAACCTGCAAGTGTACCTCTGCAAGTGTATATGATGTTCACACATATAGGGAGTGTTCACACTCTTGGTGGTTACCACCTCCCCTCCTCCTTTTCTCACTGCTCAGAACATGTAATTGTAGTTGACTGAAATTAAAATTCAGAAACAGCATGTTCAGCAAAATAACTGCCAGTGTGGGCTTTTATATTCGCCTTCCAAAGCCTTGGATTTATTTTAGCTACTCTAAATTGCTACATTCGTAAAACAATTGGATTATCATCAACAAATTAAAATTCATCTTGATAGTACCGCAAGTGCTCAAGCTGCTCCAAACAGCGGTTTCGACTTTCCTGGGACATCTAAATCCTGTGCAGCGCAGTGAGAACACATGCAGATGAAATAATTAGCTAAAGCTTATAAATGCAGACCCATAATCTCCTTCACGTAATTGTCTGCAGCTGGAAGACTCCAGCGCTATGTATGATTTTCCTCATCTCTTTACTGCATCATTTCCAGGCAGCTCAATGTACAGAGTGACAGAGGCGATGTGCTGTGAGGTTTTCTAGTCGGTTTATCCCGCTGGCCACTTCACATAGTCTTGTGCACTCCTGTCATGATAAAGGACAGTATTACCGAGGCTACATAGGATTAAGGGTTTCCTAAATGCAGTTTAAATCTATAGATGCCCTGAAATATCTTCTCTAACCATACTCCTATTTGCCATCTTAATGTTTGATACTATGTGTGGGGGTTTGTTTGCTTTCTCTTCTGGCAAGCTCTGGATTTCACATGTTAACCTCTTTGGACACCTCCATTAATGAGCGTTTAAATGCGACTCTATGGTAAGGGTTGAGCTTTAAGTAGCACAGAAGGAAAAATGATTTGTATTGATGCAAATCGTGTGTACGCAGTGAATTATACACAATTACCCATCAATACTGGCCAGTCTTGCCCACCCTCACCAACAAGATGTGGTTAACAGGCAGAAAATAAGATTGAAATGGTGTGTAAAGAGTTGAAAATGAATTTCAATGCTGCATTTGTCCACAATTACCCCGTCGTTCACACGTGTTTTATTGGGAGTTTTTTTTTTCTTCAAATATTTCTCAAAGCAGATTGGAAACATTCTTGGTATTACCCTCTTTCTTCAGAGAAGAAAGAATTAAGGATTTTGTGACAAAAAAGAGATTTTCTCTCCTGCTGGAGCGACGGAGGATAACATGGAGGCTCACAGCGTGTTTGATTGTTAATCGTGGCACAGGGGCTTTAACTGCTAATGCTCTCACTGCAAACCTGCAGAAAAACACCAGGAACATGGAGTCAGTTTTTTTTTTTCATTAATGGCTCTCTCTAATACTGGCATGGGGTACACTGTCGCTTTCTCTGCCTCTCTTCACAGGCATTCAAGAATGTGTTGGGATATTAAACATTTCCTGTCATAGTGAGGATTAGGACAGGAGCCTTTGGGCAACTGTACAGCATGGATTTTCACTATTCAATTACTCTATCAAGTGGGTTTGATTAAAGATTTTTTTTTTTTACAAAACCCACCTGAAATTAATTCTGTTTGTTATTTAATTCATACATTCTTTTAACTTAAACTGTGGATTTTAGTGTTTTCATTTTTTTAGAGGGGCATAAGCATGTGGATGTTTTGATGTGTCACACCATGTTTGCACTGCACAGAATTGAAATGTGTTGAATGCATGCAGAATGCTGTGTGGCATTCCTATCAGTTTCTCAGCATGGAGATGAATGTTCCCACTTACAGCAGAATCAGAGTTCACTCTACGGTGCAGCGTCCTGCTGGGCTGGGCAGCCCCCATCTCTCTCTCTTTCTCTCTCTCTCTCTCTCTCTCCTCTGCACAAACATCTCGCTATCCACATTAAACCTACAACACAGAAAAATCACTCAACAAAAACTAAGTTTACATTGTCCAAGTCAGACCTTGTTTTGTCTTTGCATTTAGACAAATTTCACTCAGTTTCAGATTTGGAAATTTATTTCCATACATTTGACAACTCACAGTTTATTTTTCTTGATTTACAGCATATTTTTGCTCTCCTGTTTTCCATTCCCTGTAATGGAAAAAAAAGCCAACACAAAGAGACTCTCTATCGAGATGGAAATGAGAATTTGATATTGTAAGTTACAGACAGCATCTGTTTGCAGGAGATATGCTTGTGCATTGGTATGTGCAAGCTATTTCTTCAAGTGTCTGGCATGATGGCCTAGCTGTTGCTGTACAGATTGACAAAAATTCTCTGATTCCCAGTAAATGGGCTGCAGTGGCGAGGTGCCAAGTCTGTAATGGAATCCTGCAGCGTTCAGCAGTCCCGACAGGAGCTCGGGTCCATCCCAATCCCATAACCTATCCCGACAGCACACATTTTCCCATTACAGGCGGAGGAAAAGCCATCCAGACTCAAACTGGTTGCTGTCATTGTGGGATATACAACGTGTTTGGTTGGTTGAGGGAGGCAGTAATATTAGGGGTGGTGAGAGTGAAGCTGTGCATGGATGGGCAAAAGGTATGAAACCAGAAGTGTGTTTTGTTGTTGGTCTTGTTTCATTTAGTGGCACAGCAGGTGTTGGAAAAAAAGATAGGCAAGGGCACGGAGGACAGGCCTTCCAGTCTTTTTCTGTTCCTGAAGATTTAAGTGTATGTCTACTTTTTCATTATGACATTTTTCATTTTTAAATTTTCATTTGAAATAGGCCCTTGACTTCAAACTGAAACAATGCTTCAATTTTGGATTTTACGTTCTCTTAATAGAAAACAAAAAAGCAATATTTGGTTATGCTTTCACAACCAACACACAATCATCTCTCAAGAATATTGTACAAAATGTGGTGGAAACTCTAAAGAGCCTTTGAGATGCTTTTCAAATGATTCTTTGAAACGGTGTTCATGGACATTGCATTTGTGAGGAGACATTTGGGCTGAATTCCTCATTATTGCATGACAGGGACACCTGCTGGGAGAGGAAAGAAAACAACTGAACTGACTGCAGAGCTGAAGCCATGCAAAAGGAGCTCAGTGGCAGAGCTTGGGTTACACTTCTCTGAGAAATATCTAGAAATAATGACATCAGGGAATAAAAGGGGAGGGGGGGTCATTTCTCTTGTAGAGTAAAAGTGGGAAATGCACTGTCGAATGCTTTGCTGTGATGTTGTGAGATGTTCACAGGTTATTCGGCATGATAGGGAGAGTGGGAAGTCAAAGGTATGTTGGACAGAGATTTTATTTCTGTTTTGATGAAGGAAGTTCACAAAGTTTTGTCAGGAACTTTTTTTCTGTATTGCAGTTTTATAAAAGTGTTGTGTGTTTTGGAATGACAAGGATGTGTGTATGTATGTGTGTGTATATCTGAGGAGGGCCTTTGGGCTGTGTGAGTGGGCCGGGCCTCCACACATGCGCACACACACACACACACGTACACGGGATCAGAGGCAGAGCGGCTCTCACCCCTGCCTCCCTTTGATCTGTGTCCCCAGGCCTGCCTGCCCGCGCGGCGCTGCACCGTACCACGCACGCTGACACCATGCTCACCAGCGACTCCCCACAACTGTCTGAGAGAGATAAGCCAGGGGAGACTCCAAACTGTGCTGCTGCTCTTCCATTAGCTAGCGCAGACGCTTCTTTTAAAAACGGGATGAATTATTTTTAAGAAGCAAGCTCTGCCGTTGCCAAAAAAAAAAAAATAGAGAGGGGAAAATGTTCGGAACAATCTGGAGCTCTGGCTTCATTCCGCCTCCCTCCCTGACTTCTAACAAGACATTCTGCACCTGAATACCAATGAGAGGGGGAGACTCATGTAGTCCCCCACATTATTAAAACTTGGGCATTAAGCCTCTCACCGGGCACTGTGTCAGCTGGCAGGCTCCACTGACAACAAATCAAAGGGGATGAGCACATAGCCTGCATTCATAGCTCAGCCACTCGCAGCGCAAGAGGGGGAATACATACTGGTTAATTAGAACTCCCATTAAAACAAATACTGTTTCAATTTGGCAAGTATAAAAAAAGATGTAAGAGGCTTTCAGAAAAAAGAAACCTGCTGTTGGCAGCTGCCAAGAAAATCCTAGGACTGTAAATCATATCCACTGGCTATACTGTTTCTGCACAGATTATTAGTGTTTGCTGTTATTTTGCAACACTTTCGAACTCTGAGGAAAGATTCTGTGTCTGTGACACCAGAAATGCACCTCTGCACACCTCATAATCGTCGCCCTCGTGTTGAGCTAACCTTCGTGTTCTCTCAGATGATGTATCTTGCTTTGTTTCTGCGGCTTGCAGACTCATATCGGCATGGGGTGTAGCTTTTATGAAGTATGACATAACTACTAGCATTGCTTCGCAGTCTAAACTCAAAGCTTTATGACACTGTACAGAACCAAAGAGTGCCACTGAAAGAGCACATTACGGTCAGGGCTGCAGCTCTTCATGTGGACCTGATTTGCTAGGACCTCAAACAGCCGACTAGCAGAGCCATTTGTTGCTCACTCCATCTTTTAGGTCTCCTGAGCACCCAAGTGAAGCCATTTTCTTTTTCATTCCAAAATATTTTTGGTCAGAGCTTTATGCATTCATAATCTATTTTTTAACCTACCAACCTTCCTTCCCTCCATTTGGCTTTTTGTCATCCCATGATGCCTTGCCAATAGTGCTTTGCTCTCTCTCGCTCTCTCGCTCTCTCCCCACCTTCCTCTCTTTCTCCAACTCTCTCCCCTGGAGAGGCAGCTCTTCTCCCTACGCCCAGATGAAAGGCTATGGCGGACAATAAAAATGCTATTTAAATGCAAGGGTGTTTGTGTGCGGGTGAGAGATATTTCCTGCTGAAAGTGAGCTGCTGCATCCTGATAAATAGTAAATATAAGGGAATGTGATTTACATTTATCTTGCAGAGGCAGCCAATATGAATTTCAGTAAATCCTAGAAGATGGGGATTTAAGGAGGAAAATGACTGAGACTGATTCACATGCTGTGTCCCACGCAGTTGAAATGCGTATAAGGTGGAAAGTGCTACTGCCTTTATTAAAGTGTAGGCATAGACATCGATCCTATCTAAAATACCTTTTACACACTGACACACACTGTGTCACATGTTCATCTGCAGAGATTTCCAGCCTCATACACACACAATTTGAAGGTGACCTGTATTGAAATAATAATAATAAATACTACCATTACTACAGCTAATACTACTACTATTATTAATAATAATAATGATAATAATAATGATGATTTAACTCTGGTCTGTAATTGCAGGGTGCAGGGCAGGTGAAGTGTCTTTGGGGCATATGCTGGTTTTTGGGGTCAGGGGTCAGGGTGCAGGGGGTTATGGGACGGCTGGAAGAAGAAGGAGGGCTGGTTTTCTGTGAACCTGTCCTGCTAGCCGGAGGTCTCGGGATGTTGTTTGGCTGCATGTGGTTCCTTTTAGTTCCAGATGCCACTCTGACAGGTGCATAGCTGTGATTAATACTCTCTCTGACTTTTTCTCTTACCCACGTTTTCTCCCCCTGTCCCACCTTCCCCCTGTCTCTTTCTGCATGTTCCTCAGTTATTTCTTGGTCCCTGCATCACTGTGGACTCGTGCTTGTTGTCCCTTTCCAAAGTTGATCTAATAGTCCCAGTTTTCTTAGCCTTTGTTAAAATAAAAAAGGTTAGAAATATGAGTATCTTTTGCCAGCATGCTTCATTGCACGTGTCTATTTCTCTCTCCTCCTTTCTTCCTCCTGACAGTAAGATGAGAATATGGGAGGTGGTCGGGTCCTCAGCTGGTTGTCTCATGCAGCAGCTCTCCCCTCTCAGTCTCCAGCTGAGAGCTATTTCACTATTTATTTACATGTAATTATGGCTATGAGGTGCAGATATTAACACTGTCAAGAACAATTTGACCTGACATTTTTCACTAGACCTGGCCCCTGCTGTTTTTAGCAAACAACCCCCACCCTCCTCCTCCTCCTCCTCTTCTTCTTCTTCTTCCTCCTCCCCCTCTTTTTCTCCATCACTCCCTCCATCCGCCCCGCTTTCCTTCTGGGGAAGCTCCCTCACACACACGCGGACCCTGCCTTGCTGAAACCACTCTCCTGAAATCAGAAAATCTGCCGTTTAATTTAGAAGAAGCGTTGGAGCAAGGTGCAGAGAGTTGTGTGTGTGTGTGTGTGTGCGCGCACTTTGAAGGGGCCTCTCTTGTTCCCAGTGGCTGAATCCATCCCATAGTTACTCAAGCATATCACTAGCAGAGAATAGACGATTGCTCCCCACACGTTCTCCAATTGCAGTCCAATAGCCGGCATATTAACCTCTGGTTAGTGCGGGGCCAAGTTTATAGCTTATACTGTGGCATGTTTAGAAAGGAGGGGGACCTTCCTCCAGCTTGAGCAGCTGTGCTTTCTTGAACATTAAAGCTAGCATGAGGTAAAGTGAGCTAGAGAAGCTTTGGTTTAATGTGAATTTGCTAGAGAAGAGTTACGGATAACCATAAAATAAATATGAATTCTATTCCATTTGCGTTTGTTTTAGCCTCCTTCGTATGCATGAGCAGTTTCATGGAGCGCAAGAAGAAGAGACACAGGCACAGGCTGGCTAACATGTTGTGAGGAGTGACAGCTTGTTCCAGTGGCCGCTAATCGTCCTCATCTGTGCCTGCCTTGTCAATGCCCAGATTCTGTCAGTGCCAATCAGCCAATTAATTGAACACAATTAGCACTCCACCCCAACCCCCCATATGCAGCAAATTCTTCAAAGGCCCATTTCTCTCCCTCCAACCCCCCTCCCTCCCATTCTACCTCTCATTCCGCTCCTGTCTCTTCATCCCAAGGCACTGGTGGAAGACACTTTTCAGTTTTTATTAATGTGCCGAGGCCAATTAACGCAGTGGCATGCAGGCCAGGGCCCGTCATCTGCTGCCTGCCACCATCCCGGCTGTCTGCTGCGGCCCCACGCCACCCCGCGCGCCACCTCCACCGTGACCAAAACGCTTTAATTCAATTTATGCAATCACTGTTATTTTTAAATAGTCATTTTGTCTGCTCAGATGAGGGGCCTTACTGCCCGCTGGGCCGGCCCTCTCATGTGAGGGATGGGGGAAGGGTGTAACATTGTGGGAGCAGGAATCGACTCACTTGGGTGGGGGGTCCCCTGATATTTTCATTTGTTATTTACTCCCTTCATGTTTGTTTAGTTTCAGGTTATTAGGTGTTTGATTCAGATTTTTTAGATTGGGGATTTGAAGCAATAAAAATGAAGGTTTAGTTTAGCAGAGAAGATATCTAGATTATTTTCTGCATAGATATTTATTGCCGTTTTTTAGGAGTTTATATTTAATATTTTGGCTTTTCTCAAAGTCAGACACTTTCTAGAAACTGGAGCTGTGTGACTCCTGGGTCACAGACTTATTCGCCTACTATTCTCTTCCTGTAATCACACCCTCAGGACTGGCCTTCAAATATTGATCTAAAATTCAGTGTCATCACTGTGGATCTTTAATCATTCTCTGCTGAAGCGAGTATCAGCCAGGCAGATCTGCTAAGGTGCAAGATGCTATTCTGCACCACTCAGATAACTTACAGACATTTGGAGTGCTCATTTTTCCCTGTCTGCCCCAGTGACCTCTGCCTAACTTAAAGGTACATCTTGGGGGCATTTTGATTTGGGCAGAACAGGGAGCTATCGGTGACAGAGGAACTAATCCAGTCTTGCGCAGATTAAGAGTATTTGTGGAGTGGGGTGTGTTGGCGCTGGTGCCGGGAATGGAACAGAAGGGGCTCCTATCAGCTCTCCAGGCAGGCTAGCCCTCAGGCCAGTGCAGTCCTACAGGAGTCTTTGTACTTCCCAAAGCCTCCACTTTACTCTCACTCACTCTGTATCACTTTCTCTTCTCTCTTGTGCCCCCCTCGCCTTCTTTCTATCATATATTCACTGCTCCGTTTCCTCTCTTTACATTTGTGAATTTGTGTTGTTTTAGTCCCCTGCAAGAGTTAATGTGGCCACTTATTACCATCAGGTACTTTAACAGTTGCAATATTGTTTTTGTGAGATTTGCCACATGTTTAGGCACATTAAGACCATACTGCTAAGTATGAAAAAGCAAAATATGCTGCATATTTTAACATTACACAACATATAAAAAATAGATTGTAAAAGTGCTATAACACCAACAAGTTTTAGTAGTAGTTGGTTGCAGCACATTTGCAGTCTATTTCTTTGCTGACTCCCCCCCTTTGTTTTTTTTATTCATTTTTACAGTGTTTCTCTCAGCTCTGTCTCTGTCACATTGTTTTATTCTAGAAACAAATCCAACAAAGAACATCTCGTCAAACACTCACTCAGACAAAAAAAAATGTAATTTGGCAGTTGAAGAAATTAGGGAGGTATGAAAGGGCCTCTTTTTGTGTCACAAGTGCGCTATTTATTTATCTGAAAGGATGCACATTGTATCAATTTACACTCCCCCATTCACTTCGCCACAGGCTGGAGGGCTCAGAAGTTGAGAGAATTAATTACTTTTTTATTATTATTTATAAAGTAATCTATCTGTAGAGAGGGAGCTGAAAAAGGAAAAGGAGCGGGTGAGGGGAGGGGGGTGAGAGAGGCAGGGAACGCCCTGGAGCATTGTCCTTTAAACTAGGTCCTGGCTCACATTATCTCCCAAACCAGCACTCACACAACGTCAAACAACAAACGAACTCTGGGCTGCTGAGGACGCTGTATGCAAGGAAAGAGAGGGAGGTGGGGGTAGAGGAGAGAGAGGGAGGAAGGGATGGAGAGAAGCAGGGAGGAAATCTTCTCTGCAAGAGTGTACGTTTGAGAAAATAATGTGGTTATTAAGATCTTTTTCTCAGCTCTTAAATTTTAAACTAATTCCAACTCCATACTTCTTGTTTAATGCACCTGTGTGTATACTGAGATGTGTAATTTAAAACTTGAGTAACATCATGCTGCACCAGACCCCATCCAGTGAAACTCCATCAAATATTGAATTGACAATAAGCTTGTCAATCCAATTCTGTGTTCCAGTAATGTCTATCAAGCAGTGTGCAAGAT
>JAPMOB010217527.1:0-18318 GCA_029875015.1 Lepomis gibbosus | reverse complement strand
GATTGGACGGTTGGGTAAAAAGTGACAGTGACGAGCGCAGCGTTTTCCCCAAAGTTGAAAATTTTTCAACTCTCGGCGACATGAAAAAAACGCTCAACGGTCGGCGCCCGGCGCGAAAAAGACGCTCAGCGCCTCGTCACGCTCCAGGCGTTTTTAGCAGCTCGGAAANACGCGGCGCTCCCATTGGAATGTATTGAAAAAAGACGCTGGCGTCAGAAAAAAACGCTTTGGTGGACACGGGGCCTAAGTCTACAGTAAGTCTATCAGCTGGGAGGAGTTCACTCACCCCGACTCGTTACTATCAGTACATTTGTTTTTCCCTGAGTGAGAAAATCGACTTGTAGCGTGAGCTACGTCAGTATACAGTTCTTATATACAGTCTATGAGCGTGAGAGCATGTGAACATTCTCAACTGTGTGAGGCCACGGTCAACGCCTGAGAGTCGGCAGCTCTGGTGTTACATTATTTAAAGGTTAAGCAAGCTCAGGTTTTGTTAGTCTGCCTGTTAGCTCCTCCCCTTTGCCTGTCAGACATACATGGTGCCTCTGAACACATCGTTTGGCCAGAGATTTGACCATTGATTCCCTTTGATTTTATTCTTCTCTGTCTGTTTTGGCTGCTATTTTCTGGGCCCCCACCAACCTGCTGTGTTCGCTTAAAGTGATTTGCTTTACATTTGCGGGCCCTGGACGTGTGAATGGCCAAATGTTTCGACCGTACCATTTTCACAATAACAGCGGGGGGTGGGTTATCAGATGAGAAGTTTGAAATACGTTTTAATGATATTACATTTATTTATCATATAAACACATCTAAAAAGTTTTGTTGTTTATCAAAGACAGTAAATAAAGTGTGTAACTTGATCCCATTTAAGGGTTGACCATAGACATTTGCATGGCCCCCCCCTTGGCCTTGAGGCGGGGTCATCTGTACCCTTTGACCCCCCTGACAGCGGGCCTGGTAGTAAGTCAGATCAATGTGTGGTAATTTGTTTCTGATTTTTCATAGACTTATCCTGCTATCTACCAGCACCTCATTGTTGTTGCTGTGCCCGGGGAATCTTTTGGTTTTCTAGACTGAATCTCCATTTAACACAAACGCTAATAAAAGGACTTAAGCCACACTTAAAGCCCAATCTGGTTAGTATTCAAAAATTATGTTCCTTTCTGGCGGCCTTTTCGACCACACTTGTTGAGCCAGTCAGTTTTACAGTGACCACACAGCTCAGCTGAGCGTGGAGAGGGTCACAGATTGGCGCTGTTCCCAGTCAGGGCCATAATATTGTGGGTCAGTGTAGTTATCCCCCGCTGTAAGGTCGCTGTAGGAATGCATGCATGCACGACCACATCAAGGCACACTGTGGTGTCGTTAAAGTGTGTGCCAGGCCTAAGGGAAAGAACATATGGTGAGGTGGCAACATGTAGAGCTTATTGATGTGGCTATGGCTATGTGCACAGTCCAAAAAAAACCCCCACAACACTGTATACTGTACACAGTACTGTGCACTTCACAGCAATGAATATGCACTCATACCTGTACATAAGCAGCCACATCCACAGAAACAAACAACTAGATGTCAAGCAATGACTATGAATAGAGTACAGCATCTTGGTCATTACAGAGCAATGCAGAGAAAAAAAACAACGACTTAAAAACAAAGAGAGAAAAACCATCTAAGACAATGACGCAGACAGAGAAGCCATAATGAAGCTAAAATATTGACAATGCATGAACATCGGCCTTTAATCTTTCAAAATCTTGTGCAGAGACATTCATTTTTAACAGAAATATTACCTTGTTATGTTCCAACTTTTTTTGGGGGTAATTAAAGATGATTCATTCTGAAATACAACTGAGGGGAAACAAATGTGAAAAGTAGTTTGTCTCACTGCTCATTAAAAGTGCAACCGTGCAATCTGCAAAACACACCATAAAATGGAACAAGTAGCTTCAGTTTGAGGCTTTGAAAAATAGCACTAAGTTATTAAAAATAAGCAAATTACAGTTAGTCTCGCTAGTTTTTTTTAAAATGATTAAAGGCAGTAACATCTGAACAATACAATTTCTTCCTTCCTTATGTAAAGAAATAGAAATTATTCTTATAGTGTAGTGGTTTTGTGTCTCTCTTTCTCGAGTCAATACATGGTGAAATTCTTTAATTAACAGCATGGTATATCATTAGCTGGCGATATTGTCCTGAGATATTTTGCCTTTCATGTGAAATTAGTCCCACTATGCAAGAAACAGCAATTTCTCCTTGGCATTTTCCACATGGAAAAGGCATGAAATGAAAGCCTCTGTGATGCTATTAGGGGTCTGGAGTTAATGGTCTCAACATCCACTAACTGAAAGTCGTTTATTGTAACTGAACCATGCTCTGAACCAATTTTCATTGTGGATGCACAAATGTAATAAATGTCTCTTTGTGGATTTACTTATTGCCTTTTCAGTGTATGAATACCCACAGTATGGAATCTCAAGAATATTTCAATTTGTTTTTTATATTATGAATTGCCATTCATCATTTGATTTTCTACAAATATGCCTATTTCATTGCTAGAGTGGAGAATAGTACCTACTTGTCAAAAATGAGCAGTAAACACGTCAATTGCTTTAAAGGTTCATCAATTTGAAATGTCCAACTTTCAATGCAGTTGAGCATCCAGTAATAGGATGCTGTGTATGTGTGTTTAATTAGTGTGTTTATTAATCAAGGGTAAAATGCTCCGTACTTGTATAGCGCCTTTCTAGTCTTTTCGACCACTCAAAGCGCTTTTACACTACTTCTGCATTCACATTCACTCACTGAGCCTAAGTGCTTAAACAGAAACTAGCATACACACACATTCATATACTGGCGGAACAGCTGGCAGGGGCAATTCGGGGTTCAGTGTCTTGCCCAAGGACACTTCGGCACGCAGCCTGGGGGGAGCCGGGGATTGAACCGCCGGCCTTTCGATTAACAGCCAACCCGCTCTATCTCCTGAGCCACAGCCACCACAACAAACATAAACAGGGTCTTAGGAAGCCTCTTCCAAAGCCCCTGTGTTAACACACACAAATGTACTGTTACCTCACACAAACTCTACAGTAACACAAGACATACACATAGAGACAAAAACATAGAAACTGACTTGTGTACATGAGTGTAGATGCACAGACACATGCATGCAGATATGAGCATGCACCCATTCTCTTCTTCGTCCTCTCTTAATTGGAAAATTAAACTCAGATTCAGAGATCTATAGAGATGACTCTTTATTTAAATAACGTTAATACATTTAAAAATAATTAATCCCCACTGGATCTTTCTAAGCTTTACGAATTAACAGTTGTGTGCGTGTATGTGTGTGTGTAACACACACTTCTCCCTGTGTGTCTATCACAGAGCCATCTTTGTCTTCACTCGATAAGCTCTGAATTGTCCAGTGTGTGTGCGCGCGTGCATGTGCAGGATTGATGGAGCTGCAGTGGCACTGCAGAGAGAGAGGCAGAGAGACACTGGGTCAGATCACACTAGCAGTAAATGCTGAGTGGTGGGCATTGAGGAAAGGATACAGAGGGTACTATAGAAAAGCACCGAGGACAGAAAAGGAGCAAGTGAGAGGAGAGGGTTAGAGAAGGACAACAGGCCACCTGCACACTGAAATTACTGAAAAGAGATGGACAGGTCCCACAACACATCTGTTGTAGCTCATAAAAAAGTAACAAGTGAACACCTAATTTGTTGACGCATCAAATAAGGCACATAGCAAGAACAACAACGTTGGTTCAGCAAACTAACAAATGCAGCTGATGCGATTTGATCTGCATCATCTGTCAAGGAACTAATGATACACACCGCACACCTGTGATTTAATTGTGCCCCTTAAATCCCTGCAAATTCCCAAAGCTCCTTTTTAAAACTCTGTCTCAAAAAGTGATTTTACCCCTCACAAATCAAGTCACAAGGAGATGCAAGTGTTTGGTGGAGAGAACAAGCCAGGGCAAACAGCTAGGCATTTTTCAATTGTCAAGACTTATTGGCTACTTTAATTCTGCTTTGCAAAGAAATGATTTACTTGTAAGGTTTGACTATGAAATGGTTGACAAGGTGAGATTCATGGTGAAAAAAAGCTGCAGTGCAATTGAAGTACAACAAGCTCAATTTTCAATTCTCATCTCATCCAGAGTCCACATTGCTCACCACTGAAGATTTACTTAACAAAAAGAGACAAAGGTACAGAACAGTGTGTAGAGTCTAGGGAGTGTTGGGCAACTCACAGGTCTTAAATACAATGTACAGACTACAATGTACTCCCTGAAACAGGGCTGGAGTATGGAGTTTAACATAGAGTTTTCTTTTCATTTACGTCCTGTCATGCTGCTTCGGGGTTGCAAAGTTTTTATACTCCACCTTTTTCCTCGTCTAATCAAAGTGGACACTGGATACTGAGAAAAAAAATTATTTTTAGTAAGTATTTTAGTAAAAGGAAACTTCAGAACTTGTCAAAAACCAATGTAAAATGACGAAGAAATGTAGCCTATGCCTACACAAATCTAAACCAGAATACACTTGACAGCTGGTTGATTTTCGCTGTCCTTTCTGTGTAAATTTAATTTACAAAATGTGCCTATTTTCCTTGGCATTGCTGCATAATGATAAGCATCCTATTATAAATCCTGACAGGCCTGCAAGCTGGAAACGGGCGCGTCAGCTGGTTTGGGAAAACCATAACAATGAATTATCTTCTTTCTAATGTCATTCACTTTGTCCGCTGTGGGTGTGTCCGTACATGTTTGTTAGTCCAGTTAGTGTGTATTCAGTATGCGCGCATGTGCGTGTAGAAATATGTGGATCACATCCTTGTCATCAACATCCATCATGGGAAAATAGCCGGTGGTGAGAGTTTTAGGACCGTCATTCTTCCAAGAGGGAAACAGGAACGTGCATTGGTTTTACTTTGGTTTAGGCCAGAAGGTAGAAATCTACAGAGCATGCATGTGATGTACATTATACAGACTGCAAGACATGCAATCTATCAGAAACCTTAATTTCTAAAACAGCTCTGGGGAATATTTCAATGGCAACAGCTAATGCAGGTTTCTGGAAAAGCGTAACTTGCTGATTAACCCCTGTTTCTCAAGCTGCTTGAAACTAACCCAAGTAACTCCAACTTCCAAGACATAATGGTACAACAAAAATGAGGGTAGAATCTGAATCAAAATATCAGACATCTAGCTGTGAAGAGCAGGTGTGCAACGAAAGAGAGTCCATTGAGCGAAGTAAAAACAGCGTTTTGTTCTCTTGTTGTTTGATAAAAGACAAAAACGATCAATGACAATCTAAGAGGTGACATCAGGCCTGCTTTCACTTCCAATCAATCGAACATGATAACAGAGATCAAGTCAGTGTTTCCCTGCTCAGGGAGTTAGTCTAATAAGACACCTAATTAAAGGAGACTGAGAGGCACTGATATATCTAAGGTAGAGATAAACAAAAGTAATTATATGATCATTTTTAAGCGAAAGCCCTCAAAAAGATTATCTTGTGAACACAAAAAAATCTGTGATTTATGTTAACCTTGCTATGGGAGGATGTGAAAAATCAATCACAGCATTTTGTCTTACTTACTAACATTTGCTATTTAGCACTAAATGTACTGTATTGGACGAATTTAAATTTTGACCTGATCATGGCCCTGGAAAGTCAGAGGATCACCAAATATGAAGCACATTGTTACAGTAGTTCAGACGGAGCTCTGAAATCACTTGTAATGGCTGTTTGGCATGAGCTGTTTGTAATATGATCGCAATCATTGGCTCATTCTCAAATCTGTGGCTAGTAGTGTTCAATTATATTCATGCAGGTGTTCAGTTCAGACATCTGCTACCTATCATGGCAACTGCGGAGTAGGCTCATGCCAACCCGTCTTTTGGGGACCATGGATGGCTGCAATCCATGTGTTGGTTTTACAGATATTTCAGTCTTGGCCAAAGTGGTGGACCGAACAACCAATAGATCGGTATAGCCATCCATAGAGCCACGCTGCTAGAGTGGCTAAAAGTTAAGGTTGTTAGCTGAGATCATGCTATTATTTAGAAACTAGGAGGGATTTTTACAATCTTGACAGATGGCACAGTGTAAAAGCAACACGCAAACGACTGCTCTGGAATTCATCCCTTTGAGATGCAGGAAGAGGAAGACGTTAGAAATGAAACAACATCTGCAGCTTTGAGAAAGTCTCTAAGGCTGGAAAACAACTCCTCTGATAAAGGGAATGTTTTCTACATAGAAGCCTCAAATTATATTCACCATCAGGGACAAGAGTCATATGTTGAATTAGAAAAGTATGAAAAATGCACAACACAAAAAGAACAAGCTTTTTTGATGTCACTATTTTCTAATGGGATCCTTTATCACACTAATGAAGTATTTCAGATCAAAAATCTACTTGAACACACCATACAGTACACTTTCTTTATGAGGATGTATATTTTTTGGGATGTTTTGTGCACACAGGTGCCTTTTGTGTTGGTAATAAGCATGTTGGCATATGTAATAATAATAATAATAAACTTTATTTTATAGAGTGCTTTTAAAAGCAGCTTCTCAAAGCGCTGTACATAGAATAACAATCCATAGAGAGTTAATAAAAAACAACATTAAGAAAATGATATAAAACAATATAAAAACAATAAAAACAATATAAAAACATCAGCAGACTGCGCTCATCACAGTCTGCACTGCGCTCATGTGCAAACAAATATCTTGCATATTTGAACTTTAGTGTAACTTTGGAGGCTGTCTGTATGCAAATACCAGGCACATATTTGCTAAAGATTTAGTGCAGTCTATCAATACACACTGTGAACCTTAAAAGGCCAGGAGGAATGCAGATGGTCCGTCCTCATTTCTAATTAAAGAATATATAGCAGCCACATTTGAAGGAAGGAAAGTTATTTTGAAAGGCAGATGGAAGGTGGTGGTCTTTTTTTTCTTAAATCTAGTTGATAAATGTTTAATGCCATCTGATCATCCTGGTTTTGATATTGAGGTCTGTTTTTCAACACACTGAATTATGCAAAAATTATGTAAGCAGAGAGCAAGCTTGGGTCTCACAACTAGCACTACTAAAGGAGAAATATATTTACATGAGCAGGATGATATCGGAAAACAGCTGATACGCGCCTACAACTATAGATCTGATTTAAATATAGATGATAGTTGCAACATTTTAAGTCTCTGGCACAGCTCGTGGTGACATTTTACCGACATGGCAAATCAAACTGTAAAGTGATAAAAAGCAGTTTGTGAGGTAACATAAAAATGTGTTGCTTGCCCATAGCAGCAGGCTCCATCGTTGAAAAGCTTAAACTGAGTGCCTGAGAGTGGAGGATGACTGATGTAGTCACGATGTAGTAAAGACTGGAAAGAGTGTTTTTCAAAGCCAAAAAATCTCTGCGGGTCGTGAAGCAACTGCTGAGTCAGTGGTATTGATCAACAAACCTATCAAACCCCTGCAGATATATTATAGCTTATTATCATTATTATAGCTTATTTTGAGCTCTCGGAGAGAAAAATGTTGGTACATGTACCGATTCCCAAGAGGAAAACAGTGTGGCATGGACATGTGCACTGGAACCACTGAGCAACACACTTTTATAAATCAAGCTGGTCAGGCCCAACTTAGAGGCAAGTAGCAAACCATAGCTTACTGGATATCTGCAACCTTGTGGTCTGTGCCCAACCACAAAGTGGAATGCATGGTCATCACAAAATATGATTCCTCCTCATGGGGACAAGAGAATCTACAGTAAAGTTCACGGAAATCCCAGGTTTTCAAGACACATTGCAATTAGTGATGCACAACATGGATTTTCTGTACAATTATAAATATTGCAAATTATAAAGAAGCTTTAATGCTTTGATGGAGGGGATCACGTCTGCTGCTGTGTGCTGAGCTAATATCTCTAGTCAGCTGTTCACATGCATCAAGAATAGTCAACATGTTTTCAATAAGAGCCCACTGGTGTGTACTTAGAGATGCGAGTAACTCATCGTCTTCTTCATATGCAGCCGGCGCTTGGTTCTGCTCCAGAAAACTCAGCATGAAAAATATATTGTTCCATCTTGTGGCTGTATCTTGTTGCAGCCTGGTGGCTTTCATAGCCAGTTGTGTCTGTTAATTCTTTAGACGAGAGAAGGCAAGTTGGGAATGCTTAAAATGCCCCACAACCATCCCCCCTGATAGAAACACAGTCAGTTACAGTATACTTAAGGATGGGGATCAAGACCTGGTTCTATAAGGACCCGGTTCCAAAGGTCCAAGCTTATCGATACTGCTATCAAGTCGAGCAGGTCCCATAATGTAACGTTATGTCTGGAGAGACAAGTCGTGTCATTTAAACCAATTCTGTAGAAACCTGAAATGCGATTTAAGACCTTAATTTTATTTTAAGACCTCTTAAGACTTTTTAAGAAGCTGCAGGAACCCTGTGTTACCGGCAGTGAATCAAAGCAGAGAGTGAGGAGAACGAGGAGGAGGACAGGAGGAAGGACTGAAGCCATACTGCTTAGAGCTGTCTTCCTCCAAAACTGTGAACAGCATCCGAACCATCAATGTCATGTTTGTTTGGCTCTTGCTGCTTGCACTGCTTCTGAGTGGCTCTATCCAGGCGAAGCAACATGCTGCCATGAGCACGACAACAAAAGTTATACATGTCAAAGCATTGTTTGAACAGTCATTGTCCTAATGACCTGTTTTTTGGGCATTCAAAGGGCTTTGAGCCTACACAGCTCAATGGTAGAAACTATTTGTTCTGGTTTCCCACTATGATTAAATGTATTTATGGCCTTTGCTGCATGTGTCCTGCTACAAAGCTTATGGACTTGGGTCTATTTCTACCACACATTACAGCAGTCTCATCACATTCATGTGTGAAATCATTTGAACCTGAAAAGGCCACATTTCCTGCAGGAACATATCCTCAGTCTGCCAGTTTTCACAGTGTAGAATAAGACTGACTTCAACTTCACACAGTGTCAAAGCTCAACACCTCCCAGAGTCACCGGCCTGTGTGACTCCAAGTCCTTGCCAACCTGTTGTCGCATAACTATGGCAATGTCATATGAGTTAACCATTGCTCATTTTGATTTCAGTACATTAGGCAGATGGGTTGGTCTATTTAGAGAGCGTAGGGCTGGTTGTAGCCTATAGAGCACCCAATTCTCCCACGCTTGCTGTTTAACTGACGCTGGAGCAGATTGTTTATGACAGCTTTCCGGCTGCAAACACCAGACTGTGTGCTGCAGGACAGCTTCTATTACTGTAGCACACATCAGAACGAGCACACACATACACACAGACGTGCACGCGCACACGCAGAAGGCAACACATAAACAGGCTCACAAATAAAAAAATAATAACAGAAAATTCAGAGATCAAAGCAAATGTTCATACACATTTTCACCCACACAAGTTCACATGTACATATACTGTAGAATAGAATACAAATACCTTATCACCCTCACACATTCTTACTGATGTAGCCATCAGAGACATCCTCCTTTTTACACCGAGCATCACTGCCTGTTCTGCCCCAGAGAGGAATGGATTGGACCATTTTAAAATGCTGCTCTTTTGACTACTGTCAAAAAGGGGTTTGTAGCAAGGCTGTGAAATATGTGACAGTTCGTTTCCTCTGCTGTAGTTCCCAATGATAAAAAAGCACAGGCCTGGTAGAAGGTTTGTAAAGGGGAGAGATCCACATTGGGAGGAACCTCGTGCCAAATACAGATGTCCCACAAAAGCATTAAAGGAATATGTCACGTTAAAAGCAATCATACGCATGTTCTGTGCTATTAAACCATTCGTACATCTGGCTCAAACTATCACTGTTTAATGTAGAAATGAAAAAGGTGTTGGAAAGATCAACAACACAAAGGCTGGGTGAAAATCTGGTTTGAAAAGTACCATTAGCAATGCAGCCCCCAATTTTTCTGTTCCTACTTTGAGACATTCTGCTGCATAATCAGCAGCTCATTTGGTCTTCCTCCCCATTTTGTCTCTTCACTGTCTCATGAAATCAGAGAAATTGTTAATGATAGGAACAAGACGTACAAAGGACTTTTGTATTTATGATTCCTATTATGCTTATTGTAGAACAGCAAAGGTACTCTCACCTAGTAGGTATATTTATTCATCAAATTCTACCATAGGTCAGGACACTGCTTGAGGTTGTTTATTCTGCACACAGGGTTATGGGGAAAGATTGATATACTTAGTGATATAATAATAAAAGGATGAATCTGTTTCTTACAGTATGTATGTACATCTGCAACTCCGACAGGCAACCTATCCATCACTTTTTTTGCTGCCGCCCCTCTCTTCCCCTCAACACACTACCCGAGGCCACCATAATTCCTTGTGTCCCTATCTGTCTGTACATCAGCAGAGCTGAAATATGACAGGTTTCAGGTTGAGAGAATTTCCCTTTCAGATAAGAGAAAGGAGGTGAAAAAGAGTAGAAATGCATGGTAGAAAGTGAAGGAAGTCAGCTGTATACACCGCCTGCTACAGTTCTCTATGCTTCTTTGTCCCTCTGTCTCCTTTCTTTCTGTTTTATTTCCTTCTCAGTTTCTCCCCCTTTTCACTCGAACTCTCTGGCTTTGTATTTTTCGCTGCATTTCTCTTGTTGTGTCAGTGTGACAGAAGAAGATGCAAGGCTGTTCCCGTCGGCAGTGTGGATAAAACAGTTGACTTTGTGCTTGCGGGTACAGTGAGCGTGCTGGCTGAAAGCAAGACCCTGTCCTTTGAATCTGTGTGTGTGTGTGTGTGTGTGTGGTAAGGTGTGCATTTCCGTGCATTTTTATGTTTGTGACAGTACTTGTGCACAGTGTAAAAGGAAAAAGCTCCCAGTACAGCCTTCCCCCGTGTCATCCCACAGCGTGAGTATGATGTCGTCGGCTAAGACACTGATTAAAGGTATTTTGTTTTTGTGCTCTTTTTTCTTTTTCAGACCTCTGTGCATTTATGTTGGGTTGTCTGTGTTATCAAAAGTGGGAGTTGAGCAAAGGAGTTGGTCTGCCATGTGTACAGGAAAGTCTCCAATCTGTTTCAGGCTGTGGCTGGGTAGTTTTGGCTGACTTTCAGTATAGTCACTGTGTTGTAAAACAATGCTGACTGAGCCACTATTGATTCCCAAACACCAGATGTATTATCCAACAGTTCTTTCAGTCTTTATTTTGTTTAGTCTGAAACACATCGATGCCAAGTTTTACATGTCAAAACCATGGTCTTTCTCTATAAACCTACACCTAAACTGTGGCGGTGCACACTTAAGAAAATTAGATTTTTTAATAATAATAATAAGGTTTCCAGCTGGTCGCATTTGTAGCAACCTGTCGGCTCTAATCAGGCTTCAGAAGGCTTTAAAAAAGTGTATTGTTTTTATTTCTTGCCCTGTGTGCACGTACTGGTTGTCTTTTCTGTTTATGTTGTTAAATGTGATCTGGTAGCAAATGAGTTTCCACATTGGGGATTAATAAAGCTTTCTAATCTAATCAAATCTAAAGGCGGTAACTTGGCACATATTTTCTACGGTTCCTTGAGTTATGCTCCTGTGAGAATGAAGAATTTCAATATTTAGGTGGGGGGAAAATGCCTGGACCTTTACAAACCACAGTCTTGCCATTGTAATTATGGTTTAAAAAACACACAAAGTCCCGCTAAATCCAGCTCAGCACTCAAGAGTTACTTTACATAACATGTATTTTATGCTTAATATGCTATGTGGTCTTAATGAGGTTTTTGTGGGAGCTTTTCTTCCTTCCCTGTGAGAGTCTCAGGTCAGGGATAATATTCATACTGTAGGTCTTATGAAGCCCTTGTGAAGACTAACAGTAATTAATGGCCTATAAAAATAGATAAAACTTGTAATTTAATTATGCAGTTACTTTTTTTCTTTTTATCATATTTGCTTCTTTGTCTTTTTGTTTACCTGTCTTGAGTTATTATGTCTTCATTTGTATTTATTTAAGTGTTTCTTTATCCAGTAGTAGAGGTACCCCCAAGTATTTTGCCTATATACAGTAATATGCATTTTATTCATCAAGATCAAAACTGTGATTCTGGAAAGGAAATCGGGAAATGGATGATATATCGGGAATACTTTCAGGATCTTTATGACCTGTAGGTTGCAGATAGGCTCTTCAACATATCAGTGTTCCTCAGACATGTACACAAACCTGCATAAATATATTGACAGACAAATATAAATAAACCAGACAAATAAACCAGAGACATTTTAGAGGCATTTTAGCCTAAAAGAACTTAAACTCGATAAACTATGTGTGTATGTGAAATCTCCTAATGCTGGTTGGCTACATCGGCTGACACGAGAAATGCCTGAATAGTGGAAATTTTTTTTTGCTATATTGACACTATATATATATATATATATATAAATATATATATATATATATATATGGAAGATACCGTACTCATACTCGTAATGAAAATGCTTTGTTTTGTTCTGCAGCTTTGCTATTGAATTGAATACATTTAGGTTTCGACATTGCTTCTAGGACTCCCTCTGCTATTTTCTGGCATGCTGCAAGGGAAACTGAGTTAAATGGCTTTGAGATAGATAGCCACTACTACCCAGCCTCACTTTGGCTTCAAGATGCAGTGTGTGCATTAAGCCCAGACATGAATCAATCCTAAAGTGATGAATGTATACTTTACAATGTACTGTATGGTAGAATCCACTTTACCTCTTGCATCTATTTCAGAGGCTAATGTTAGTACAATGCTGGGTACATCTGAGCAATACAGCAGTCAGGTGATGTTGATTGGCCATTAGAAAGGAATTTATTGTCACTGTTTTATTTCTTGCATGAAATAAGTAGCGACCAAACACATGACATGTTTACTGCAAAGAACAAAGGGAGAAAATGTCTGTAATCAACTGCTGGCATTGTTGACTGCCACATATTCTTTTTGATCAGAAATACGGACTAAGTGAGTGCAAGTCAACAAAAAAACAATTCCATGTCAGTTTTTCAACACATATGCAAAGTTATTTGGCAGTTATCTGGCAAAATCTAGCTTTGGTTTGTTAACATTTGCTCATTATGACTCAATTTGATGTTGCACAGTAGACAATGATGGAGATAGGGCAACACAGAAAAAGAGGAGTTACATGTAAACACAATCACCTGGTGTGTACCCATGGCTTGCTATACCATGAAACACTGAACTATGAGCCTTTCAAAAAGTGAATATTATATGAACAACTACATAAAGGTTTGTGCTATTTTAAGTAGCATAAAGCTGAGATAGTGGGTGCTATTGTAAATTTGTATGCACCATAACCAATCAGTCTCCAAACGTTTTAATTATACCTGTGCATATACTCTCAGTATAAGGGATTAATGTACTGTAGATAAATATTTACAGCCTATAGTTTTCACAGTGCATTATAACTTGTATTGTACCCTCTGACATGTGACTTCTTATATGTGCTGTAGAGAAAAGGAATGTATATTCAGGTAACTAAACTTAGAGTGAATACATAGATGAATATATAAATAGAAAGAGCAAAGAAAGAAAGATAAACGAGAGAGGAGAAGAGGGAAGAAGAGCACACATGAAGTCTCAATAACCTTTATGCAGATTGAAAAACCAAAGTAAAAAGATCAGACCAACTTTAAAAATGGGAAAGGACGATATAATAGAGATGAGTATGTTATCATGCAGATGGCAACAATGGAAAAGGCACAATCATGCTTGGATTTTATCTGGGACTGTAGAAAGGACAAAATTAATTGGAAGGAAGATCAAAGGGGTTTGAAGGTGGAATAGAAGTAGAGTTAAATGGCACACATTGTGGTACTCTGTAAAGTCACAGAGGAAGAAGAAAAGTTCCCACTCTTCACTTTGCTTTTATGTTTTAGGGAAGGAGACCACTGGTACAACACTGCAAAGCATGATCATGACTGCCAACCACATGCTTCATGTGGTCCAGAGTAAAAATATGACCAAATGTGTGAAATACTTAAGATATCAAAACATGAATATAAGAAGACCGAAGACTCTTAAAGAGGTCATATTAGGCTCAGGTCTAATATGACCAGCGAGCTGCTGCTGGGAGAATGAGCCGTTCACTGTGATAAGTGCCATGGGCCGCACCCATGGAAGAGACGTGTTGCTTGGTTGCGTCTCTCCGGCTATATCTGACCTAGATTGGCGTTAGCTCGATTCATGCCATCGCAGCTAGTCAGCTGAACGCTGCGCTGGTTCGGTTGAGCATATGTTGACAATGTGGTTATGTGTTTTAGGAACACACACACTGTCAGTGAACTAGCAGTGTTCCCGTGGATACTGTCGTGAGTGCCCTGGGAACGCAGAGTAAGTTCGCCATGCTGTATTGTGTCACCATCATGGCAGCAATCCTTCATTCGGCTGCCAGGTGATGTAGGCAACCCGTTGCGCAGGCTGGACAGCCGGCTAGCAAGGAGGAAGCCCAGGTCCTACTACCATCTCGCTCGGATGCCACCAGGAGAGCGACGTGGGACATGGGCTTCTGTCCCAGTGGTTTGAATAGTGCAGCAAACACCCGGGCCCTCACACTGTCTCTCTGGAGCTTAGCAAATAGAGCAGTGTGGGTCGTAGGTTGGATCATAAGCTTAGCATCGGTGAACGTGCAGTTTTGTGGAGACTGAAGCTCGTACTGTATTTAATCAGTTGAACATTCACAGCATTTTCAGTGTGTACACAGCAGCACATGATACACAAATAAATGCATGCTGGACACATAACGGAGGAAGGAGGTCTGGTGGTGTGCATTAGCCTCTGTCACCCTTTTTTTCTTTTTAAAAGAAATAAATAATAAGGCTTAGACTTTTTCCAGGGGCTGCAAACGAAAAGGCCATGGTGTCTTGGAACGCACCACAGTCAGAGTTGGAAAAGGCCATCCGGGCCTTGAACACACCACAGCCTGTGGTCAACTGTGGTTGACACGTCACCCACTGTTGACGTCAGCCTCAAGCTCACAGCTTCCATGTGAAGCAGCGGCAGGGTAGACAGCCTCGCCTGCTACAACAGGCGCTACGAGCCGCTCGTGGAGGAAACAAAGCCAACCGAAGCAGCGAGCGATCTCTTTCGTCCGACTATACAGAGAGAGACCTGACTTTGGCTGTCTCTCTCTGGCTACAGCGGATTAGCCTAGCTGTGCTATGACCGCTTGGCGAAAGACATGTCAGTAGGGCAGCGTGTCTGTTTATGTAACAGGCTTCCACCGCCGGTGAGTTAGCAACACGCCCGTGTAAGTCCTCTTGGGCACGCTGGGAATTCAGAGCTACAGTAGACTACTGCATTGCCCGGTTTCCATGGTAAGAACAGCTCGTTTCTCGGCTGTCACGTCGTGGAAGCGGACCATTATGGCCGCGCGGACTCGCCGTTCAGGCTAGCGAAGCAGACGTCCAGGCCTCACCCACCCTCTCACTCAGTTCTGACCGGGAAAGCGGCGTGGGCTGCGGGGCGAACCGTTAGCTTAGCGTCGGTGAGCACAGCAGCGCGTTCAACACGACTAGCTCAGTGGGATGGGGTTGGTGGTGGGGAATTAGCACTTTAAGAATGTAATGTGTTTCTAATAAACAATTTAATATTCACAAGCATCACCACAGTGTACACACAAGCAGCACGTTACAACAGTGGCTTCGTGAACACAAGGCCTGGGTCACCTCTCACCTTGCCCGGGTGCAAAGATAATTTTCTAGTAGTGGCGACTCCATCCGTGGAGGTGGTAAATTCAGTGAGCGGTTCGACGTTTGCTGAAGAAAAAGCAAGTGTGTGCGTGTAAAGGAGGTAGTACCCATAGGGTCCAATAGAAGGCGGAGCCTGTATGAGATAGAACAGGTTTACATGGTTTCATTTTCAAAAACATATTTTTTAATCATACTGCATATTGCTGCTGCTCGTCTTTCCCCCCTGTGTGATGAAGGCTTCGTTTTAGCTATGGAGTGATACATTTTAACAAGATTTTTTTAGGAGTTGCACATGCACAGTTCCTAGTTAAGGACTACTAGCCAATCAGAAGTAGAGAATGGCGGGACGTGAGAAGCCGGTAAACACGGCTTCGGTTCAGCAGTATATCCTCTTACCGTCTTAGCAGTATGGCCTGAAGCAAGAGTTTCAGAGTGATGAGTTATTAATCTGCAACAAATTAATCTTTCATCCATAATGTTTTAACTGAGCTCTGTCTCTACATCAAAGTAACTACTTTAAGTCCATTTGCTGCCTGGAGCGTAGAAGATGTTTGAAAGGGAGAGGGGAGGTGTGTGCTGCAGCTCAGTGTTTTTTCACCGGTGTTTTTGAGGGCGTGTCTTACTAGCTGTGTGGCATGTGATATATTACGTGCAATTTGCCTTCATCCATGTGACGTCACAGGGATGAAAGGGAAACGGCTGGACTATAAACGAGCTGTTTTTAGCCAGAGTTTTCTGTGGGAGATGGGAACTCCCTTTTGGACTTTGGGCTTTTTCACTTTGCAAAGCTATTATATGCACAAAAAAGGATATATAACTCAATAAAGGAGGGAAAAAGCCAAAAGGCATAATATGACCTCTTTAAGAAGACTTTGGTCACACTGAGAAGAGCTGACTTAGCACTGAAAAACTAAAAGTAAGAAAACATTTTTATTTGTAATGCACAGGTGTAAAAACTAATATTAATCATATCTCAATTCAATTGAAGTGTTCCATTAAGCCGTGGCAGTGAACCACAATGTACCAATACCAACACACAGACAAGTAGAAAACTACCATTATTTTTAGTCCAGTCAATGATACGTCACAACTGTTTAATGAGTGAAACTGCTGCCACGCCAGCCATTACAAATTTTGTACTTTGTTAAGTGAAGTACAGTTTTTCACATTGGAATATGCAGTATTTATAATCACAGGCCATTGAACCATGATGTTTATTCAGCCCCACAAAGTTCTTGATGAGTTTTTGTGATTGTTGCAGCGAGTAATTTTGCAGTAGCTGAAAGGTTAGGATGCAATTTCATATGTTTCTTGTGCTATATCATACTAAAATATTGTAATATCCCAAACTAAAAACAAAATTGGCCTATACAGTTACATATACATATATATATATACACACACACACACAGGAAATAATTCTGCAGCACATTTAATTTAATTTTGGAATTTGCTCAGTTTACAATGGTCAAAAATATTACACACTGGGCCTTTGGTAAAATAACGGTCAAGAGAAGCATTTTGTTATTAAGGAAAGCTGTATTTACATTTCTGACTCAGTTTTTTTGCTACTCTAGCATAAGCAAGTTGTAACAAATCACTGTCAGCTCTTTACTCAGACAAATCACTTTCTTTTTCTAAATCACTCCTATAAAAACAAGACATAGTGAGAATCATCAGCTCAATTTAAATATGCCGTCAACCAATGAGGTTTCTTGATTAAAACTAAAAACAACTGCTATACAATGTCTTCCTACGAGTCTATCCCTTGGCTGAAAATTAACATGCATATCTGTTCAGTGAAACACAAGCAAACACACTTCCCACAGCTCTTTATTTTTATTTATACTGCATGCTGACTCTGCAGCCTCAGCCTCCCCTTCCATCTGCCACTCTTTATTGACAACAAAAAAAAACTCAGATCTTTCTCCTCATCCCTATTATCTTTTTTTATCCCTCCCCTCTAGCAGAACAGGTGACTCATGTTGTTATACAGATATTAATGTTTTAATTGTTAATATAAGAAGTTGAATAAGGACGGTCATTGCGTCAACACAGTGTGGGTTGTAGACAGTACATTCAGATGTTTTCACAATGTCTGCCACTCTCCCCTAGCACCATAACTACTGTAGCACAATCCTCTACACTATAGCCAAACCCCCAGGCATGTTCTGGAGCAACTTCGAAAGAGAGACACTTAGCTTTTCTTCCCTTTTTCATGCTGAGCCTAAATTCTCTGCCTAAAACTCCATCTTCCTTGTGTTCTTTTATGTTGGAAATTGTTCAGTTTTCTCCCTGCTTTAATTCTTAAATTTGACAATATACATGTCTTAACTTTAACTTTTGATATCTTTGTGAATATCACCACTGTAAGTCTTGTCGACACTAGAATCGCCATGTCTGCAGTATAATAACTTTTATTTGTAAACATCTACTATCTATTGTTGTCCTAATAACTTAACATACAATCCAAAATCTTCCACGTCTCTTTCTGCTGCTCATATCCCTCCGCTAGAAGGAGGGATATGAGCACAAGAAGGATCTGGTTACCTCATCGCATGTATGCC
>JAPMOB010217526.1:0-20500 GCA_029875015.1 Lepomis gibbosus | reverse complement strand
CTCACCTGAGCCAGCCCTAACTATAAGCTTTATCAAAAAGGAAAGTCTTAAGCCTACTCTTAAATGTAGAGACGGTGCCTGCCTCCTGAACCCAAACTGGAACCTGGTTCCACTGGAGAGGAGCCTGATATCTGAATGCTCTGGCTCCCATTCCACTTTTGGAGACTCTAGGAACCACAAGTAACCCTGCATTCTGTGTTGTCTTGTAAAGCTGCAGAACGGACAGAGTCCAAAACAAATTTCCCTTCAAGGACAATTAAGTATCTTATCTTATCTGAAACCTTCTTGCTGTGAGGCTACAGTGTCACCCATTAATGTTATCAGCTGCTTCAGGCCCATTCAAGCTGGATCCCCAGGTTTCCTTTAAAACATTTTCAAAAGGAAACTACTATTCATACTATGGCATGACTGAGTTTGTGATCTTAATTATCTGAAAGACGTACATCCATATTGCACAGTCTGCCGAGCAAATTAATATTTTAATAGTCAATGTGAATCAGCTACTTTCCATCTTGCATTAGTCTAGAGTTGAAACTTAACCTTCACTGAGACATAGATAATTATTGTCTCCATTTAAAATGATGTGCGCCTATGAGGAGTGCCATCACAGTCCATGTCTGGACTAGTCTCACTAATGTTGCTGCTAGAATGCAATAAGGTCCGGCTGCAGACTGTAGCACCTCTCAGCCAGATGCGAGAGTTTCATTTTGTGCATGAACATGTGCATGATCGCATGTTCATGCGCAACGTGGTTTTCTTTTCATTGTATCAGTACATTAACATCATTGCACATCAGCTGCTCAGCTGGGTTAGCAAGACAGACAGAGATTCTCTGCAGCTACACATGCTGCTCACATCAGACTTTGAGAGAGAACACTTGTTTACCTGACTGCTGTTCTCAAAAGTCACTCTCATGGAGTTATTTTCTCTTCTTGTGCACAGATGGTAACAACATGCCTTTTCACATCAACCGGTAGTTTTAGTTTGAAATTGTAACCGGACATTGCATATATGTTATTGCTAACTTGTTGCTAACAACAGACGTTGCAGATGCTGCCAATTGTTGCTAACTTGACCGCGAAGTCCTACACGTCCAAAAACGTCGCCAAGGGATCTTGACAATTTCACTGGGGCACAGAACATGAATACAGGGGCACGTGCCCCAGTAAAAAGGGTCTAGTGACTGCTATTGTCAGGAGTAAATGAGCAGACGATGACAAACAAAAAAACAAAAAACATCACAAATTACTACTTGACATGTCCCCTTTAACTGATGGAACACAAATTAAACTATGCAAATTTAACACGTTTGGGTTGCGTAAATGAATTATTTAACACAAAAGAACAATCATGTTGACAAACAAGAACTACTGAACAGCTTTTTCACATAGATTATGAGCAACACAGTGACCCTTCCTCTTAACTATTACACAAAATAAGAGCAAGTGTAAAAATATGTATTGTAAAATACAAAATAAAGGAAAATTCTGGTTTTCACTATGCAGGAAGCACACCTCACTTCTTCTTTGAAATAAACTGACAACGTAGTCCCTTTGAATATTTAGTTACTGTATATCCCCTGGCTAATACCACTGTTCTAAATTTGTATGATTTTGATCCCTACATCAGCATGGATTAGAGCTTTCCATCACTTGTGTCTTTTTGAAAGAACAAGCTGGGATGGTACCATAGCATCAATTAGTCATGTAAATGTCATCATCGTTATTTAGACTGGGTTTTGATACCTCTATTCTGAGCGGCAGGGTTTAACTGAAAGCTTAAAATGAAACAAGAGGAATGAGCAATCTCTTCTGATGGTATCCACACAGCTGTGGATAAAATATTAAACAGAGACCTCCGGGGCACGACGGCTATCTGATTGGCAATAAAAACCACTTGAACAATTTTAAACAGTGCTAATTGGAATGAGAAAGACAATGAGGCATGGCAGGAGGGGAGACACAATGAGAAAGACGGCAGATAGCATGTGATCACGGATCAGTTTGCATTATATTGCCTTTATTACTTCAGATTTAATCTTACACAAAAACAATATGCCATGTCTTCCCTCCTGCTCCAGGACGCCTCGCCATCTGTTGTTTTTCTGACTCAATTGTTCTCTTATGTTGCACTTCGCTCTTTCAGTGGCAAAGATTTTCTAACTGTACCTCAATTTCTACAAAGATGAAACAATGAAATGAACGAAAGACCTATTTCTACACAGACACATTTTCTCTTGGCCCAGAATGGAATGAGTCTATCTGTAGCTCTCACAGAAAATGTAATCACACTTCAAGAAAAAAAAGTGGCCAACTTTGGCTCCGGGCAATGTGGACAGATAGAGCTGCATACCTTCTAAAATTTTGATTGCTGTCAGTGCACGGCATCAACAAGGTACTTTTCTCAGTGCTTCCTCTCAGGCCTTTGATATGCTTTAATAAATGTTAATAGAATACGGAGTGCTCAGGGTAGAGTTTAGGAATTACAAATTGCTGAGCTCGTTCGCGGGCATCCTCAAGGGACTTTTTGGACTCCAACACCTTGACGCATTCCCTTGAGGGCTCCAAACAGGAAGGAATGAGAATACTGCAAGAATGTAAATTGACTGGAGGGAACGGCTGCCAAGCGACCGCGCAGATGGTTTTGTCAATCTGGCAAAGGACAGTGGTGAGGAGGGGGGTGGCACGTGGCTGTCTTTGGCACACTGCAAGCATCTGGCACCGGTGGGACAGGAAAAATGTGCATCCCCACAACACCACTACCACCCTCATCGCTGATGACAACCCCACCTCCCCCATCTATATTTGGTTTATCTCACCACCCAGCATCCAGGAAGACAATAGGGCTGTGAAAATCAAGCCTGTGTGTCCCCTTGCTGCAGGGGCCTCTATTTGTGCTATAAATGTGGACGGCTCAAGGTTTACTGTAATCTCATCGCAGGACAGACAGTGTTGTGCAGGACTGGGTGGTCACAGGCATGCGAAGCATAAAGGAGAGTTGTTGCTGCAGTAAATGAGATTGTTAAAGATGGAAACTTTACTCCTTGCAGCTCATCTTTCTCATCAACTGATGAAGTTGTACACAGTGAGCAGCCAGTGGCCCGCCTTAGAGACACATGCCCTCGGTGTGGGAGTCCTGGGATCAATTCCCATTGTGTCCATCCACCAATATGTCCCTGAGCAAGACACTTGACCCCTAATTAAAGGTGTGCGACCTCTGATGCATATAGAAAGTGTAAGTTGCTTTGGATAAAAAAAGTCAGCTAAGTGAGTGAATGTAATGATGTAACAGTTTTCCCAGTCTTCAGTTTTACTGGCTTAAGATGGCTGTAATGTTATTCCCCCTTTCAAATACACAAAAAACAGGAAACAAATAAGCATTTTTTGGCTTCTGTACAAGCTCGGGATACAACATTTTCGATATTTCAAATGGATTAACACAGCTCCAGAAAACTGAATGATCCACAAGGGAATATGTGATTGAACAATGGTAGAACAGAGAAAAGTACATTCAGTCAAGAAGTGCTTGTGAATACAATTTTCAGGTACAAGCGCTATACTTTATATTAACTATAAACGATTTTACTCCACAAATGTATCATTTACTGTGCAATATTTGTGTTATTGGCAGATAAGGATTTTATATTAAAAGTTTATACAGTTCCAACCAGGGCGGAAAAGAAAATATATAAACTAAATTATCTGTTTAAATGTATGCCTTGTACTCCAACAGCAGACGCTCATAAGATATACTGTACTGTCTGTCTGACCCATCCTATCAGTAAACTTGTTGTTTTGGCATTTTGCATTCAACACCAGAGATGGAATATTAATGGATTAAGTGGGCTGTTTATTGATCTTAAAATCTTGTCAGTCTGTAGTAAAAAAATTAATTGATAAAACATGAAAACATAGCATAAAAATATGTTAGCTCAAATTTGCTCAAACCTGATATTTTTTTAAGTGACAGCCCTAATATTTAATAGTTAAATTTGCTTACTTTTATGTGAGTACTTTTACTTTTAATACATTTGCTGCTCCTACAGTAGCTGCTTTTTCATTTGAATCATTATTGCTAACTTTACCGCGGAGCTTTGCATGTCCAAATGACGTGAAATAGATAGCCACAGTGTCATATTTTGAAGAGGAGGGCCACTGACCAAGTGGCAGTATTTGAAAACCCGTCATTATGACTGCCACTGGCCCACATCTCTTTGATCAGACTAGACCTCCACTTGACATGGAGTATTTTTACACTGTAGTATTGGTACTTTTACTTTAATAGTAGATCCGAATACTTCTTCCACTACTGTGACTGAAATACATATGGTCACAGCTAGAGCTAGACACATAGAGACTAAAGAGATTGTGAAAATAGATACACATATACATACATACAATAATAAAAGTACTTGAACTGAAGATATGGAAAAACAGCCAGTGGGAAGCATGAGTCATACTCCCTCTCATGTTTTACACACAGAGAAAACACCGCTCAGCGCTCTTGTCCCCCCTGTGTCTGCTCTATTCTTTTCCCATTGCAGCAAAACTCATTACAGTGCTCACTGTAAGGAAATATCTACCGACCTGAAATGTTTCATACTTGCATACTGCCTAGCGTAGAATGTTATTAAAGTTATATTCCAACTCTTGGGGAAATTCACTTTTCTCTAGCTTAGCAGCAATGCTATGATAAGTCCAATTTTTAATTTTTCAGTTTGGAGGTATAGCCCGGGTGATTCTTGAATATATGACCATCTTGCTAAGATATAACAATTAAATAAGACATTTTGTTTTATTGGAAAGGATATCTTGTTCACTTTTGGAGAGGCTAGCTGTTTTATCGGTAACCATATTTTATGTGAACAACATACTTTTCCTCTACCAAACTCACCTTAGTGCAAAATCACAATTTTCTCTTCTGAATAACATTGAGTCTGAATATAAGATATTTTAGCCAACACAAATCCTTACCAATGATATGCACTCCATCTCCAAATCATGCGTGTTCCTGTCATTTATTTTCATTAATGGCAAGTATAGTTGAAGCAAACTGAAGGTAAGTTGTTTCAGATAACAATAACCAAATAACCATATAATCATAGGTGTCATTTACACTGGGGCGCTGGTGAAATGTTCCCACCACATTTTGAAATGGCTAATTTTGGCCCCCTCAGTTTTTAAAACCATTTGTTAACAATTTTCAGAAAAATAGCTTTCACTAAACAAATGAAAATGCTTTGAGAAAGGTTTATTTGCACAATGAGAAAACATTCAATGCAATTTAAATATAGAACAAACAAATGTGCAGTCCAAAAAAGTAACTAGCAAAAAAAACCCAACAAGCTGCTGGTTATATTCTGTTATATTTTTATGTTTAAAAAATTGTCATCTCGAAGCTTAATTATGATTCCTTTTGTATAAATAAAATAATTTCCACTGTAAATCGGAGCAGAAATTGTCTCTAGAATGCAAGAAATTAAGTGTTTAACATGTGTTCAGCATTGCATATTTCTTCAAAATATTGTTTTCATGCATTGTCATATCTTGTGAACCAAGTGTATCATCACTCCCCTAATCTGAGCCCTTATGTCCTCAACACTTTCCAACACAAAGTGACACCCTTGCACATAAACCAAAAGAATACTTCTTCATGATACATTCATCCCGGCCCTCCCCTACTGACATTTGTTCCCAAAATGTTTGAGTAACCTCACACGTACTGTGTGATTTAGTCCTAATGATGGGTTTAATTTGCAGGGAATTTATAAAATTATAGCCTTTGTTATTGCATGCTATGTAGTATACTTGTGAAAAAAGTCCAAAATGTATCATTTATCACCTCATTTCATATAGAAGCTGTACACAGACAGCATGTTGGCACTTTAGCAGGCATCTCATTAATGAGTTTAACGAATGAGACCAACAATCTGGTATCCATTTACCCCCTATGTGGAGATTCCTGCTAAGACCCAATCACTTGGCAGAGACCTGGCTTCGCAGCATCCAAAACCAGCCTCACAGTGATACACTGAACACACTTGCAAAACACACAGCAGCATCTCATCTACAGTGGCATGCAAACAAATCCACACATTACAAGGACAAACAAACAAGTTTAGTGTACTTGTTTTATAGTCCACAGTTTAGTACAAGATTTAGATGAGTTCTACACAATAACATTACACAATGTATCCGTCTTTGTATCACTAGAACTCTTCAAGTGACTTACTATGTTTAAAGCGAGCATAGAAAAATAACAGATCTCTGCACAGAAAGATGACATGGATTGCTTGAGCACCGTGAGCACCAACATCACACTCAGGTAACCATTGCTCACAGACAATAAAATTTGTACAGACTGCTTCAAATGCTTCAACCCACCTAGTTTTAATGCATAATTGTTATGTCAAATGTCCCATGTTGATAATTCAAATTTGGTACTACCCCATAAAAACATTATACTTGTAGTATCAGTCTCAGTATCTGTATCGTGCCCAGAAGAAAATGTACAGGCAGGTTGCTTTTGTGCACCAGAGCATATGGAAATAAAAGTCAGAGCAATTGTAGTCATACCATACACATAAAATGCACATACTATGAATGCACATAACTTTCCTAGTGCCAATGGTATAGAGAGAAACCAAACAAGATACTGTAGGTTTTCTTTTTTTCTATCTTTAGCTGCTTTGCCCTCAAACACCAAACTTCTTAAGTAAAGGTGACATTGCTGCAGAGATGTGTTGCCAACTGGCAGTTGCCAGCAGATGCTGATATACACTGTCACGAATGATATAAAGACCTCCCACAACAGAGGAACAGTGTGAGTCAAGTTCAAATTTTTGTATCATCTGCTCTCCAGAAGAGCCTTCTGAGACACAGGATTATGGATCTAGTCCATACTCATGCTGCTGGGCCTCACACCACCAGCCACTGTTCTGAGAAGGAGGTCTGCAGGGGGGCTCAGAGGGACTCAGACCACTTCCAGAGCTTTCAGAGAGGAGCACTGCACTGGTTTATCCAGCAGGGGGTGTTTAACCAGCTCATCATGCTTAAGAGTACAACTGGGACTCATCAGCTACCAGATGACCTGTGCTGCAGGCTGCCAGGATTTAAGGACAATTCCCACTTTGGTCTCTTAGCCCTGAGATAATCACTATATTCTGTGTTCTGCATTCTACTTACTGTAATCAAGTGCTGCGATTTAGTTCTTTGCATACCCCCTTTCCCTCAACCTCTACTCCTACACTTGTTTCTTACATTTGCCAGAATTGCTTTTGACTGTCCACAGAGAAAGTGCCCAAACTCATTTGCATTAGCTGTGGGTAGAGGGAGATATAATGATAATAACTGCAGTAACAGAAGATGAGCATACTTTTCTTAAAACATAAACCACCCTATGGCTGCGTTTTTTGGCTGGTCCACTGAATGTAGAAACTTTGACTTGGACTTTTTGCCCTTTCTCCAATAGATTTCTCTCTTTATCATTGTTGAGAAACTGTTAAATAAATTATTGGTTTATTGTTATCAAAATTTGACATTTAATGTTGGATTAGATTAATGCAAATTTGGAAACAGGAAATATCTGAATATGTTGCATATCTGTGTTTGGTCTCATATGTACAGCAATACAACAACATGAGCTCAGAAAGACAAGACAGTATTTCAACAACTGATTTGATTTCATGAGGCTATTTTCCTTTGAGCCCCTGATTTTTTGACAGCTGGGTAAACCCCATAATCCATTCGCTCAGGCCAGTTTGCAATATTTGGACAGTCTCCAGCAGGTTGACATCAGTCAGCTGCCGACCCATCAGAGGAAAGTCTCAAGATTTTTTCACCTTTGAGGACTTTAAAACTTTAATGTGCCAATACTTGCTCATGGTATTTCTGAAATAATATCAGATCAGCTAAGGACCTAGTGGATCTCATTTTTACCTACGAATAATTTCATTACCACCATCAATGACCCACCCTAGTAAGAATTCTTAGGTGTCAGGCTATGCTAGATTGTTTGTGGGAAATGTGGTTAAAAGTGAGAGTTAAGTTCATCCATTATTTCAACATAAACAATCCTTTAGCCGCGATCTCCAGGTCTCCGCCGTGTTGTGGTATGAATGGTTTACGACAGACAATGCTGACTGAACTGCTTCACCATTGGAGGCTTTTATTATATACTACACAACCCCACACATACACACTCATGAGCCAGCCTACCTCAGCCTGGCCACGACCCTGTTTTGAATTACCACTTTCTGATGCAATTACCTCCCTTGCTGTGCAGGGTGATGTTGGCTTTTTGTTTCACCACCATTTGTTTTCTCTGTGTGTTCTCTCTGGAGCATCCTGACAAAGACTCCATGACCTTGCCTCGCATTTAAACATTGCTACCCAGCCGCGCAAAAACCTACTGTGTGGCGGGGGAGGGGGATCACAATTGAAAAACGATTCCCAGCGGAAACTCTGGAATAAGACAGGGAAATGGGATGTTCACTGATGTGCTGAAGACTGTGTGTGCATGCATGAGGGTTAGGTGTGTGTGTGTACATACGTAATTTCTGTGACTCTGTGGAAGTGTGTCCATGTGTGTGGCAGTAGAAAATTACAAGAGAAGACAAAGCAGGGGAATCGACATCTTTTTGTTGGTGTCTTTTTGGCTTCCTCTGTGGTGTGGACACACATCACATATTGGGAGAAGAAGCAGCTGGAGAACTACTTCTCTAAGCACTTCTTCAAGTTACTATATCAAAATGTTAACTTTTGCGTCTCTTTCAGTACATAGTCTTTGCCTACCACTTCACAGAAGTGGAAATACATCACTGGAACAAGGTCTGTTGCCACATCTTGTGCCCACAAGATGGGAATTTACAAGTCAAGGTTGTGAATTGATTCATATGAATCACTGCACATGTAAGGGGCCAAATGGTTTTCATTTTTGAAAATACATGTGAAGTCACATCCTGATTTTAGAAATCAAAAGAGATTTGTTACCAGTATTATCAACAATGGGCACAATTATCTGGTCTTTGGTTTCATTCAGTCCAGTGTGGGCTGTTCGGCCCATAAAAATGAGTGTGGGCAGATGGTAGATCAGTGAATTACATATAAAAAGCAAGTTATTGCTGAAACCCACGGACAGAAAACAGATAAAAGGAGCAAATGAATAAAGGTCCAATAGTCATTATCAAAATTCATTTATCACTTATGCAACGGCCCTTTGTATCCTCAATTCACCCACTGCAGTGATGCAATGTCTCCTGCCTGTTAATAACACAATCAAGGTGTGAAATCAACACAGAGCTGCAGCATCTGTTAGCAGCCTCGAGTTACTTCGGGAATAAACACATTTAACCAATGCCTTGGTTGGAAAGAAAATACTTTCTTGGCAACTTTAAGTTGCCGAGAAAATGTTGTTCATAAGGTAGCCATCAGCATTGTTTCAAAACACCACCGAAATCCATGTCAACTTTTGACCATGTGAATGACAGGTGTATGTACAACTTCCTCCCAACAAAATGACAAAATATATTGTGTTTGACCTATGCTGGTCACTTGTAATCATTACAAAAATGACTAATATAAGCATTTTCAGATCTGCCACTGCTGTCGTTATGATTAAAGTTGGGTTACAGTTCAGACACAAAAATTACTTCTGGTTAGGCAAAGATTATAGTGGAGGTTAAAACAACTCAACGACTGTTGGTAGGAAACAGGAAATGAAAAGCAGTCTCCCATGCCCAAGTCACACGCTTTGCTGACTAATCCATCCACTCAGACTTCTCCCAACAAGGCTTAGCAGCTTTAACAACGCCATGCTGTTTATACTTTTGTCACTGACAAACAAGATTACTAATTCACACGGTAGAGGTCCTTGTCAGTTTAACTTGAACATAGGAGCTGTAATAAACATACGTACATGCATTGAACATACGTACAGTTTTAGGTAATTTCTTATGTGAGGACAGTTACAAGAGTGCTCTTGCATTGTACTTGAAAAATAAGCATTTCTGTGTTTTTCAACACATCGTAGTTAAAAAAGACATCAGCTTATCTCACTTTGTTGCAACACTTCTGATGTCAAAGCAAGATTAGAAATTAGGAGTAATAGTAATCTCCAATCCTGTGTTTTGAATTGTGATCATGAGACCTGGTTCACATTTTTATTGTAAAAAGCACTATTTTGGTTATACCTTTCCTTTATTGCCAGTTTTGTTGTTTGGTGGTGTATTTTTCTCATTTCCAGCTGCAATAATAGAATTTCTAAAACATCATTGGTAAACATCAGGCTTTGCTGTGAGTCACTCAGAATCAAAAAGCCAAGGGTTATTACTAATCTCACAATCCTGCATCGACATTCAATTCCATCAAAATCCATCATAGAAGGTGCACAGAGACTAATTTCTCCACCAACAGTTGCCATAAGAGACTGTGTGTAATACAAAACATACACGTGGACAACAGACACAACAGAAATAGAGCTAAATGGGAGCATGGAGGTTCATTCTTGGCTGTGGGAATGTGCAGCAATAAAAATGACTGACTATTAATAAAAAGCTACACCCCAAGCTTTCAGCTGTATAGGGTGGCAGCTGAAGATAGAAGATAGAAGAAGAAGTATCTGCACAGCTGGATACAGTTAGGAGTCAATTTGGAGTTATTTTTCAGGCTTTACTGACCTTCTGTACTCTCTAGAAATAGATCCCCTCAGTACTAAGCAGATCTATCATGTTTGGTGTTAGATGAGGTCTGAGTGTCTGATCAGTCAGACAGATCAACATGTCCAGTAAAAGCGGACCAGACCTTAAGTTATTTATGAAAGTCCTGTGACACTAAACAAATGGTTAACATTGTGAAACAGTCCCAGTTTGGTTTAGGCAACAAAACCACTTGGTTAGGTTTTGGAAAAGATTGCGGTTTGGGTTCAAATAAGTATGTTAAGTAATCGTGTGACGTAAGTCAGTAAGACCATTTAACAAAAGTTGTCAACGCTGACTTGGTCTCAGATGGACTCGGTTTCTTTGACCATCCATCCACACTATTATATGGACTTTCTGGCTCTTTATACTACATCACCTGACCTCCTCCTTTGTTACCGTCATACAGGCCACTAGGTCACAGCCTAACAATGAATGTAATATGGGTTTTATTAAGCTACATAAACAATCGACCTATATGGCTGTTTGTCCGGTGAGGACAGGCTGCACAGATCAAAGGCTTATGTATTATTCGTTGGCTGGTGTCATTTAACTGGTGACAGACAGAAACATTGTTTATGGTTCTAGTCTGTGTTTTATGTGCAGTCATTGTTGGATCGAAGTTATGCTCATGTGTGTGTACTGTATTGGGCACACTTAGACAAATGAACATGCGTTGGCATCAGTGTGTACATTGTGTATAAGTCTGGATGTTGTAAGTGACCTTTTGGAGTATGCATGCACCACTTGTGTGTTTGTGAGTGTGTGTGAGTGCACACGGGGGGTGGAATAGGTACACAAAACCACGTTAGAGCTGTCACAAGCAGAGCTGAAATTGGATTAGTGTCACCCGTGATAAGGCAAAGGGGTGAAAGAGGGAAGAGGAGAAAATTGGAAGAAAGGAAACGGCTATTTCACCACCACTACCTCCCTCTCCACCACCACTATAATTTCATTTCAAATTCCAGGCACTGAATGCATAACCGCACTGCCATGCCGTTATGGAGCCGGCTGAAGTTAATGGAATATTTATATGCAGACCGTAGCACCCTGGATTTCCTTTCTTTTCCCAACAACGTGCAACCTCCCCCACCTTTCTCCTGTCTCTCGTTCTAGAATTGCATTTGTTAAGATTTGACACTATTTTTACACCCCCAAGAGCAATGTATTTCCATCGGCTGCAGTTAAGAGGGCCTGTGGAGAGACAGAGTGAATGTGAGCAACTTTTGGTCAGGCGCTATTAGCCTCACTGCACTGTACTACACAGAAATCAATACAAAAGGAGTAACAACAGACAACCCCACATTACATACTTTTTAAACAGCTGTGGAAGATTCAATTAATACTAATGCAGAGAGAGACACAGAGGGAAGACGCAGCTGTACGCAAGAATGTGACCAGGACCAGCAGGTGCACTTCTGCCACACTAGGTGAAAAATAATTATGCCGCCCCCCTATTTGCAACATATCATACCAGCAACAAAATAAATAAAATATATAGGCTTTTTTGTAGATCCATATACATATAATACACCAAACAGGTCTGCATTAATAACTCCAATATTGTTCCAAATACTTTACAGCAGAGTCATAACAGCACGTACACATAATCCAATTTCTCTTCTATATACCACCTTCTCATGTGTGCAAGCACATGTCATCAGCACGATGTGACGAACAACAATAATCTGGACTGATATTGCCAAAATGCTGCATTAAATAATGATGGATGGAATAATTGAAGGCTGGGGAGAGCCAGCCTCACAGGAGATTGAGAGCAGGTCTATATAGAGAAGCTGCAAAGAGAAAAGAAGCAGGTGGAGTTAAGGATGTTGGGGAAAAGATAGAGATGCTGACAGGTGAAACTGAAGAGAAACAGAGAGCGAGGAAGCAGCGAGGGAAGGAAGGGGGAAGAAATCCCAGAGGAGCTATAAATACAGCGAGAGAGGCCCTTGGTTGCTGCATAAAGCCACAATAAATGCCCCAACATTGTTAGCATTCAGCTAGCGTAGCATTATAGCCCAGCTCCTGGTCTGTCTATACTAAAACCAATAAGAGGGAGGAATCATGGGATTGTGCTGGAGAAATATGGCACATTCGTTTGCAGTAAGGGGGAGGCTGGGTGCTGAACGAAGGGATTGAGAGATAGGATGACTGGGATACGGATAGACTCCCATTAAGTATTCAGCCACGGGGTCACAACAGTTACAGCTCCTCCACAGAGGCAGAGATTTCCATTTTGCTACATTCTAGTATTCATCCCTGTTGCTTTTGTGCAGTCACAGTCCTGCTACAGAGAAGGGATTTACATTTTTATCTGGAGGGGCTGCTGGTGGTAAACAATAAGAAGCAGTTTACGGCGTGAGTTTGTCACCCAATAACTTCTGACTCAGTCGAAATGCTCAAATAACCTGTTTGTGCTTCGTGCTGATGCTTTAATAAATTTCCCATGTTTGAATAGTGAGCTCTTTTCCTGCTTTGGCGATATAAAAATGTTATCAACCCCTTTACATTTTGCTGGAGTTGAATAGGTCTGACTATGCATGGTTCTCTCCAGTGACCCGAATACTCCGCAGAGATTGGATCTCTCCTCCATTAGGCAGACTGAGCCTTTAACAGATAACAAGCAGGGACAGAAAGGAAACATATGAGTAAGAGTGAAAAAGACACCATGTGTGTTGGAGGAACAGGAAAGCAGGGATGTGTGTATCTGTGTGTATTGTGCTGTTCACTGCAAACAATGGGAGAGAGTAGTTCCTTAGCTCCCCGTTAGCCACATGAATGGGCACCTTTTCAAACAATGACACCACTCTCTTTGTGGGAAAGAAGGAAGGCAGGGTGTAATATTGGCAGAGCGAAAGAAGATGAGTCATGTCATCTTTAATGAAAGCACCTGTGGCATCTGTTAGGAGCGGTGGTTGGCACCATCAGCACATTGTTATCTCCCTCTGTTCCCCGGCTAAGAGGCGGCGGAGGGCCTCCCAGGCCGTCGTGTGGCACCATCGCACTAGAGGCCATTAAAGAAAGGAAGCAGCACCTGGCAAATAGGAGAACACTGGGGAGAGGAAATGGAGGGAGAAAGAAGCAAAAAGCCACACAAGAAATGGAACAGAGAGCGGCTCATTATCGCTCAGAGCAGGTATTACAGGCTTTGTTGGTACCTTTGGTTCCCTAGAGGAGTGTAGGTGTGACGGGGAAATCGGTGGCTGGAAAAATTAATTCTGGCTGAAAGTGTTTTCTTAATTAGACATCTTCATGGTAGATGAGAGCCTCCTAACCTTCCAGGTCAGAATTTAAATATAAAAAAGTTTAAGTTTTCATTGTTCATGACCAAATCTCTTTTTTATGGGTGTAAAGTGTTTTGAATCAGATATGTGTATTTTCCAACAAGACAGATATAAAAGGGCACAAATGTCATAAAATAACAGAATGCCCGATCTTCCTTGTCTTGACTCACCGAAAGGCCACAGTCACACATTTCTTCTCATTTTCAAGCTCATATTCTCCAGACGAAGATAAACAAGTCATAAATCAAGGGTGTTGTAACAGTGCCCCCTGGTGGACATGATGAGAAAAGTGGTAAAGATTTACCTTCAATTTGCAGATGCTGTCAATGTGACCTCACTTAGACATCGTGAAGCAATCACACTGGTTAACAGTTGTTTGATAAAGCTTCAGCTCTTGTTTTATTATATATGCCTGGTTTTATGACGACAAATTTCTTTTTAAACATAGAAGTAGTTTCAGCAGGTCAAAACAAATATCATGACCTGAGTCAAAACACAATTTTTTGTCACATTTCAACCTACACTGATCAGTGGAGGATAATGGCAGCCTTAACAGGAGGACTAAATGGTTTGAAAGGATTTATTCAGCTTCACTTCATAAAACAACAAACAATCCAAAACCTTTCAAATGCCAATCACAACACAATGCCTGTCAGTTTAATGCGCACCTGACCGTAATTATGCAAATTTCAGATAATTAGCCAAGAAACCTGGCAGCCCTAATTAGATATCGCAAAAGAGCACAGGCTAATTTCGGTTAATGAATCTCACATTGTGCGCTCCTGTTTACATAACACAGAAACTAAATGTCTTTTTTTAAGGGATTCCCACACAGCATGCAGCCACCCACAGACTAAATCTCTATATAAATACCTTACAAATTACACCCAGTATGCCAGTTCATACAGCTAAACCTGAAAAACATTTTTATTTGGGCTATTCTTTTCTACCTGCCAGAAACATGCCTTGGTGCTGCTATTTTGGCCCAGGTCGCCTGTTGACCTGACAGGCAAGTGTCAGGGGAGAGCACACATGTCAGCTGCAGGTGGAAACTCTCAGCAGGGAACGATGCTGTGGCACTGGTTGGCACAGTGGGAGCCCAGGATAACACACCAGTGAGGGACTGCAGGTAAGGGAACTTCTCTTTTCACCATCACATCCTGTTTTTGGTTTAATTTTATTGTAGTTAACTGATGGGATTGGGAGCATCGGTGCAGCCTGATTTCCCTGTGATTTTTTTTCAGTAGCTCATATTTGCCACAGTGGTGAAATTTCATAGTTAAGTGCAGAACAAAACAGCAGCAGACACACAGTTTTTACCTCAAGAAATACTTTTCTTAGATGTAGCTGAGGTTTCATGAGGTTGTGTGACAAAAGCACACCTTTCCTTCCATATATGCAGTTAGATAAAACAAAGTATGCTTTTAAATGTTCTTTTAACACAGCAATAAACCTTTACACACACAAGCCAAATGGCTTATTTTAATCTCATGATAAGACAGCGGAAAAGGTCAAAGGAAGAATTTATTTTAAGAGGTTCTCCCATCAGTGATATTCTAAAATGCTGACCATAAAGGTGACTCCAACCTGCATTTTGGATATGTAAATGCTTCCCATTGCCTCTCCTCAGCTAAGCAGTTAACTTCGGCATCAGTCTGGAGGTTTCCAACCCTCTGAAGATGTACGGCCTGTATTTGGAAGCAGTGAATGATTACATCAATGAATCCTATGGAGAGGATGTGTGGAGACTGATTGAGAACCGAGCAGAAATACCCCACCTCAAGTTTGTCAGACATCAGATGTACAAGTAGGTTGGTGTTTTTGTAAATCATGTTTTCCCATTATACTGTGGAGACTCACCAGACACATATTGAGAACTGTCAGAGCATACAATTATAACAGCATGGCAGCCTTACAATGCTTAGACTATTGCTCAGTTCAACACTTACAACACTTTTAAACCTGAAGAAAAGGCAATACATTTGCTGCCAGACACATTTACTACGACTACTTAGGAGCATAAGCATTGGTCTGGAGCTGGACTGCTGACTAGATGTTGTTAACTACGACGATGCACTTCCACAAGATGAACACAATGTCATAATCAGCTGTACAATGTAGTGTAATTTAGCACAGCAGTACAATAATTATGCATTTGTAAAGCTTGAATTGTTCACATTTTGTTCTATTCTGAGACTGTGTGATGTTGTGCTGCATTTGATTTTGACTGACTGAGATTATTAGAGGTTTCACATGGCGTTGCTTCTGTTTTTGGTCATGTCTCTACTGAAAAGATACCAATTTGAAAAATCTCACTGGGACATCTAAGCAAGAATAATTCTTAAAAAAAAAAAGTTAATCAGAAACTTTCCTCCTCGTTCACAGTGACAACCTGATCCTGAGATTGGCAAAGGCTGCAGGCGAGGTTCTGGGAAAGACCCACGATGAACTGATGTATGCTTTTGGAGTCTATATGGTTAAGAGGATTGGAAACTATGGATATGAGCGGATTCTGAAGGTGATATAATGTTCGGTGTGTCGTCTTTAGCTAACAGCAGCAATAAAAACATGTCCTCCTTTACTCACCATCACTAACTGATAATATAGTAGTGGCTAAATGCATTTCCTGCTCATCTGGCCTTTACACTTGGCAAGTGATACAGCATGTTTGACATTTCTGAATAAATTGAATAAGAACTGGGTGGTTAGCGGGCATATAGCTGAACAGAAAGAGTAAAAGCATCTCTTTCAAAATACTTAAAATTAAGGAAAATACATCACTGAATATATCGTACATTATCTGTGTTTATAGTGGGGATGAAATGTGATTTTGGAAGGTGGGGTGTAGAAATGCAAAAGCAATGACTGCTTAGCACCAAAGCCACATGAAAAAAATATATAAATAAAATAGATTACAACTACCATGTATTAGGACAACATGAAAAATAACTTGTTTACATTCTAAATATCATCACCATCCATCTTTTCTAGGTGCTGGGGCGAAATGTGCGCGACTTCATTAATGAGCTGGACAACCTGCACGAGTACTTTCGCTTCTCCTTCCCCAAGGTGCAGCCGCCAAGCTTCTGTGTGGAGGAGGAGTGCGAGACGAGCCTCACTCTGCACTATCGCAGCACCCGCAAGGGCTTTACTCAGTTTGTCAAAGGTAAAATGAAGCACAGCGAGGGAAACACTGGGTGTTACACAGTTTACCACAGTGACAGGAAACCGGGTTTGATCCCCAATCCCTGACCTCTCTGTAGTGTAAAGTTTACATGCTCACCCACTGTTTGTGTGGGTTTCTGCCCAATGCATGCTGGGATGAGCATGAACATTAATGTGATTAACCATATAACTTATTTTAAGTACAGATCATTAAGACAGAGAATAGGCAGAGAAAAACTAAAATTGTCACGCCTTTGCCTAACACAGGTTCAGATACAAATTACACTGTTAAAGGCATCAGTATTTTTATATATTTTATAATTTACTTTCCTAAAAATGCACATTACCATAGTGTTTAAGGTGTTTTAATGAATTCTCCTACCTTCCTGGGCCACAGGGCTACATTAATTTTAGTACAAGTCAAAATTTCCAGAGAAACTTGCTTGAGAAAAACAATGCAGTGTACATCAATGTTCTGTTTTTGTTGAGTTATAATAAACTGGATAAACCAAAGAGATAACTGAAATTGGATGACATGTGTTGTTATGCAAGTCTTGCATTCTGTAGTTAACTGAGGTTGGAAAAGTCATTCACAGCAGTGTAGTGCGATTTCCAAATTAGTCTCCAGTAACGCAAATTAAATGTAAATTGTTGTAAACTGACTTAGACATACAAGACGGGAATGAGGTTTTGACCTCATATTTAGTTTCAAGTGTTTGAATTAAGAATAATAAATAACAGGTGAAGTGGATCAAGGAAATAATAGTTAATAGTTTGACCCCCCCCTCCATTTCTTCCTCTTCTTTTAAAAAAATAGCATTTTGAGAGAAGACTGACTAGTGGTGAGCCTTATGCATAGTGTGCTTTGTTGAAAAATGAAACAAGTTACTTGGTTCAAAGTGACAAGGCAATCGTCACGCCATAAGGCAAGATTCATCTATCCAGGTGAAGTCATTGATTCAAAATAAAGCAGTAACTCTATAGTTAACTTGTCCTGAAATTAAGCTTACACAAGCCCATTTTGACTAAATCCCTGGTAAGCAAACGTTCAAAACATTCATGACTAGTATGTGTAATTGACTCCTGCAGGACAGCTCTCTCAAGTGGGACGGCAATTCTACAACACAGATATTGAAGTGGAAATCCTGTCTAAAGAGGAAACCGAGAAGATGACATATGTGGTACGTACTCTGGCTTAGGCGCAAGTATCAGTGGGGCTGTCAAATGTCTGACCTTGACCCTGTGTCAGTTCTATCAACATGGAAATGATTCCATCACCTCCAGGCGGAGTTCTTGTTTACACTCAGGCAGCAAGTGTTTACTGGATGGAGATAAGTGTTTATTGGTATGGGATTCAGGGTAAACTCTGAATTTACAGCTTAACAAGTGTGAAATGTGCAACCTCATATACCTGTTCACATACTATCTAGCATCAGCGAACATCGATGTCATCTTTGTTGTTTAGGAGTTTGTCCCACAAGTCACAGTTTTTACTCCTAAAAACAGCCAGCGAGTCTGTCGCTAACTAATAAACCCAGAGTTGCTCTTATTATCATAATTAGGTCCAATGATATTCACATTTTTTATTCTGAGGCAATAAAGGGTTTAATGGTTGTAACAAATGACTTTATTGATGTAAATAAGCATTAAATAATGCTACATAAATCAGAATGATTAGCTTTTGTAACAACAAGAATTAGGGTGAAGGCCAGATTCCACACAAGATTTTAACTGCAGACTTGATGATTTATACCAAGTGAAAACCCACAACCTTTAATTAATGACTTGCTAACATGTGTAACATTAGACCTGATAGCTTCTTATAAGATGAGAAAGTCATTAATAAAGGGCTCTTCCATTATAATCCATCTGTTCTGGAAATGTAAATGTTAACAAGTTGTATTTAAAAAGATTTTGGTACAGATGCTCTGGATCTCGTTTCCAAAGAGATGTGACAGCAAAGAGCCATCTGCTTATAATTGATCTATAAAGCATAAATAAATTGTGTGTAAACCATTAAAAAGCCATTGGTTGAAACTTAAAACCCTTTTTATTTGCTCTAGACATACAGTTTCCCGTGTTTTATTAGGTATATCTAGCTACAATTGATCCAGAAAGTTATAATGTTCAGTTTTTGTTGAAACTGCATGTCTTCGTGCTAATTAACCAAAAAAGTGCATTTTTCATATGACCTTAGCTTACAGTATAACTTGTTATGATGAGAAAAGCTACATGTAACAAGCAATTTTAAGAAGCAGAGCAACTAAGGCTTTTTTTAAATGTAAGTCACAAGTTCATGAAGGCGATAACTGAGACTAACATTCAAATGCATGTTCAGTCCTTATGGGCAATTAGTAGCTGTTGCTGGACAAACATTACTTTTTCCAGAAAGAAAGGACAGAAAATAATTTGAGGATATTTTCTCACACTGGTTGCTTTTGAAATGGGCTTTTAACAGATTTAAAAAGCTCTTGAAGAAAATACTCCATTACATCAATGATTTTGGTTTATTGAGAAAAATACCCCAAACTGTATTTTTTGGTATTCAAACCCAAAAATATTTGTGACTTGTATTTCAAAGGTTCAATTAACTTCTCTACTCATCCAGGTTTATAAGATGAACTTTGACAACGCCGCCTTCAAACACCGCATGCCCCAGCAAAAGACAGCACCGAGCTACGAGAAGCTGCCGATGAAGCGAGGAATCTTTTTTGACATGTTCCCCTTCAGTGTCATCTTCCGCAGGGACATGACCATGTACCGCATCGGTGACGGCCTCAAAGAGGTCTTCTCCGACTTACAGGGCAAGAAGGTCAACGAGGAGTTCACGCTGGTGAGACCCATGCTGGAGTTCAGCTGGGATAATGTGAGTTCGTAAGAAATGGTAATGATAAATTGCTCATCTGACTCAACTGTCTTGCTGATTTACCAAGCCACAAAAATCTTTCCGCTTCCTCTCTTCAGATCTACACCCATTTGAACAACGTGTTTGAGCTGTTGTCTAAAGCAGTGGTGGAGAGCAAGCAGAAGGTCAACATCCCAAAACTGAACAAGGAGGAACCAGAGGAGAAGGAAGAGAATGAGAAAGCAAAGAGGGAAGAAGAAAGAGGTAAGAGTCTTTTTATTTAGTCTTTTTATGAAACGTGATCATATCACTCCTGTTTTGGCCTCATTACACTGGCTCCCAGTATGTTTTAGAATTGATTTTAAGATTTTACTGATTACATTTAAGGTTTTACATGGTCTCGCCCCTTGCTATATTGCTGACCTATTACAGTACCTTATACACCAGCTCGTAAGTTGAGATCCTCAAGTAAGGGGCTTTTAGTGGTCCCAGAGACCCGGCTCAAACTGA
>JAPMOB010217523.1:0-34586 GCA_029875015.1 Lepomis gibbosus | reverse complement strand
CGGAGGTGCAACTAAGAAAATATCAGGAAATTCCTACTAGAACAGCTGAGCTTTATTTGTGATTAATCAGAATCACTTTAAATGATGTGTGTAATGACTTCTACTTAACCTGAGTTTAAATGTGATTGGTTAATTCTGAACACAGCCACATGCCCTGTTAAAAGAGGGTGTGCACACTTATGCAACCATGTTATTGTGTTTTTTTTTTTCATTTTTCCCCTTCGAAGATTTCAGTTTGTTTTTATATTGAATTGTTCACATTATAGGTCACATTAAAGGTGGAAAAAGTTCTGACATGATTTATCTTTCTCATTATTTTACATCATAAGAACTTGCCATTTTAACAGGGGTGTGTAGACTTTTTCCATCCATTGTACAATATGCCTGTAATACACAAATACATGGCTAATATAATGATATGAATAAATGTGACACAAACTACAAGAAAAACAATATCTGTATCATATTTATAGAAAAAGAATGGTGCACTAATTCATCATTCATAATGGCCACACCAAGCTGCAGTAATTTCCAGTGAAGCACACACTGTTGGTAGTGATAACTCAGACTGGGGCTTAAAGGATGGTCAGATCTCAGACCTGAGTAAGTTTTAAAACGTCTTACCAATCGATCGTGTGAGACCATGCCTCTCCCTTTGTTTGTCAAACATCATTTCACTGCGAGGTTGTTTCAGTACGTATTCCTCAGCTCTCTGCATGAGGCCAAAGGAGCTGCGCCGCCGCTCCCTCACTCCGTTTACCTCTGTTGTCACCTCACAGTCATCCACCAGTGGGGACATGCCTAGGAAGCGAGGTACCATTTCCAGGAACACCTGCGGATGGCAGACAGATAACAGTAGTGAGTTCACTTAAATTCTAAAATAGACAAATTTGACTCAACTGGATAGGATGTACTTACATGTTTGATGGTATGAGACATGGTATGAGTGTTGGGACTACGCAGGGAGAAGTTCAGCACCACAATTTGATTAGTAGCAATGAGAGTAGTGACACACATAACAAAGATCAGGTACCTGTGGAAGACATTAGAGAAGATCGGTGTTGGGGAGAAGACACAAACTGTGTTGATTAAAGAGGTCAGCAGAGAACAAACACTGACTCACTTGCCAATGAGAGGGACAGAAAGCGACGTCTCAGGGATCTTCTGAGCAATAAGAAAGAGGAAGACAGTCTGAGCCAGCAAGACAGAGATGGACACAGTCAACTTTTGTCCCCCAGCTGTGAAGGGGAGAACAGAGACTTAGGAGACAGAGGACCACACCAAATCAAATTTAAAAATTCTTGGGAACCAATACTTTCAGTACATTCCCTGTGCTCAGGCACGATATGTGCAGCAAATAAGTCAATGCTGTATATAAAAATGCTTCTTATATAGGAGTTATAATAACTTTTGACTTCAGCTAGGGACAGGCATACATTGAAAACAAAGCTTCAAAGGGAATGACAGAAAATACAATATTAGTTCTAAATTTGATCTTAGAACCGCCTCAACTGAGCTCCGTTTTAATGCTTATGTAAGAAAGCCAATAAAAATGCTACTTTTAAATTCTGGGACTGTTTATCATGGTCAGTATCAGTGTAGCTCTTTTTAAAATAGTAATCAAGTTACAAACATGATCAGACGTGATATTTTATCATTCTTGTAATGTTGCCGTATTTGAAACAATAATACGATAATCTATGTAATAAGAGCTGTAGGCAATTACACCATGGCTTTACTGACCTTGTGCAGGTAGGAAGTAGGCCAATACTACCAGCGAGGAGATAAGGGAGCAGGGCAGGATGACATTGATGACATAAAAGAGGGGCTTCCTTTGGATAATCAGATTGAACATGATCTCCTGATACTCTAGGTCATCTGGGGAATACCGTGTGTTGATCATCTTCCTGGCTGGACGATGGACGATGGCCCACTCACCATTCTCTGTAGGGTGAAAATATAATAAGCTGTAGAGGAATTGTGTGTTTTGAATAATGAAGGAGAATATGGATGTACTGTACCCGTGAAAGCCGCAGGGTCGATGTCCACCCACTCAATAGTTTCATCTGTTTCACTGACAGCCAAGATGAGATCCACTTCATTGGCACTGTACGTCTGGGATCTAGGGTTCATGGCAATGAGAAAGTAGTATGCACCAGGGTGTAACTTCAGTTCTTTGAGAACATGTGTAACCCTCTAATAGGTGTTGGTTTACTCCACCCAGGTTCCACCTTAGCACCTTTGCACTGGGAGGTGAGTACAATGATCTGGAGTGCTGAAGCGGAGCAGGATGGGGTACACCAATAGCAAAATCTATTATTGTGATTGTACCACACCTGAATGCTAGCGTGCAGTTTTGATAATCAAATGGGAAGAAGGTGATCTCAATGGCACAAGTGCTGCGGTAGATAGCAGGAGGCAGCCAGTACATCGCACCAGTGTTCATGATCAACACATTGGCATAGTAAGCCACATCAAACTTGCCATCAATGCTGCAGAGATTGAGGATGAAAAACAAAAAGTCAGACTGTACAAAAAAGAAAGGGTATGATGTGACTGCAGGCAGGAAAAGAAATGCAGGATTTCCCTCCTTTTTTTTACTGCCTTACTTGTTCTCAAGGACAATGTCAGGAAGCCAAACAGTGTTGCATGGGACACGAATAAGATCAATTCCATAATATTCAGATATGTTCCAGGCAAGGCGATAATCAGTCCATTGCTGTAGATGACATTTGAGAGAAAGGTTGCCAGTGACATTAAAAACTAAACACAACAGAGGGCTGAAAAAGTGAGTCCTGTTGGCAAAATTAACTTTACTACCAAAAGTCTTGCCATGATTTGAACAAACAGAACAAAAATGTTGAAGAGAGAGGAAACTCACAATCTCAATCCAAACATTGGTCGTCAGAGTCTCCTCCTTTTCATTCTGTGGTGTAAGTGAAAAAGTATTATGAATATTTGAGCTCTAGGTGAGGTGTTCATTAGTTATTGTTCCAGTGACCTAACATATATTATTGTGCTCTTAAACTCTGGCCAGAATGATGATTAAGGCTATTGTCCTATGTGAATGATTGTGAACTTGTGGTTGTGCTCCTTTCTCAGAATTCAGACTTGTTTGCAACAAGAAGGAAGAGTGAGTTCTCACCAGAGAGATAAGGTTGGTGAGGGTCAGCTTGATCTGGACCTGCACCTTGTCTTCAGGATGAACCACTGGGCGAATATTCTTGTTGTAACTTTTGAACAAGTCGCCGATCAGTTGCGACTCCTCATTACACCGCACTGCATTAAAAACAGATGAGAAATGGTGAGTTTGGATGTATGCATATGTGTTGGAATTTGATGGAAGGAGGGGGAGAAACATCTGCAATAGTCTAAAATAAGTTATGTGTATGTATCTGCTAAATACCAAGTTGGGTAAATTTGACTTCCAAGAGGGGATAATTATGAGGCCAAAAACCACAAGTGATCTAAAATCTTCAACTTTTAGAATAGCAATAAATTAGCTTGCTTGTTACATTTTATAACACATTATTTCCTAACACACCCTTCCTTGATTTGCTTCTAAAACTTTCCTTCGTCTGGTTGACCAGTAGTTTATAGTGGCTGACTTTTCTAAAGCAAACATTAGATGGGAATTGCTATGCTGTTAACATTATTCAGCCAGTTTGCTGACTTTATGTTTGTTTGCACCTGCCCTAATGTGTGTCACCTGTGTCTTGTTATCGCCACCCCACTTGGGTATTTAAGTCTCTGTCTCACAGTTCTCTCTTTGTTTCGAGCCTGCTGCACTGCTTCTTCTTGTGTTCCCCAGTGTCTTGTGGCTTTTCACTCTGTGGATTACTGCTCGTGTCATTTTGGAGTTGTTGTTTGAACTTAAGCTACTTGGTTTTTGGACTATCTCCTTCACTTCCACTGTAAGTTCATCCTCTTCTTTCATAAAATACTTTTGTTAATTGCAACCACTGTGCACTGTTTCCCATGTCAGTGCAAGAGCAGAACGTGATAGTGAGTCTTCTCTACTTGTACAGCTGTTTAACTACGCTTTAGCATTTAAAATTATCCTGTATTGTACCATAACTGTCTTGTAAGAAATAAAATGCACCATTGGTGGTGTTGCTACAGACTTGTGCAGTATGACTCATCCTTTCTGGTGACTAATGTTAGCAAACTTTACATAGATACTGCTGTGTAACTGACATTATTTAGCCAGATTGATAGATGTATGATGATTCTCTACTTATAGTGCATTTCCTTTAGCTCTTACTGTTATTTTGTTATCACCTGTGGCCACTTGTCTCACTTTAAAGACACCTAATTTTACATATTGAAACATCCCTTCTTGTGTAACAGTTTAGTCATGTTCACACACTTTTTCAGAAAAATACCATCCAATGTATAAAGAGTTGCCAGGAATCTAGAGACCGTGAACCACGCAATGAGACGGTCATACTGTACTCACTGGCTACACTTAATTTCAGTATAAACTTGAAGAGAGACTAAGAGAGAGAAAGGCAGAGGTTATTTCCGACCCCGTTACCTCTTCCCTCCCAGTTGTCACTGTCAATAGCTCAGATTACACAGCAGCTGGGAAACTCTAAACTAGGACTTGAAGTCACACTCAGGTCATCGACAATAATCATCAATATCACCATTAGGCAAAAATGATGACAGTAACACATACTACCAAGCAGTAAAGATGTCATCCCGGATGACTGATTCTTTCCCAGGTCTGTCTGGTCTAATCAGGCAAAATTATGTCACATAGTTTCAGGTTGTAACCGTAATTCTCCCATGGGACAATCTGTGTAGTAGGTAGTGCAATGACAATGGTGAGATGTCTCACTTCCAAAGGTTAGCGAATTGTTAATTATTAAGTAGTATTAAATATTATACCTGACTCATAGATGACTAAACTGATACAACAGTTACTGAAATTTGAAATGTAAGAATGCAGCAGGAAGGTTTTTCATTCCCTTGTTTTTAATCAACATCCATCAACACTATAGCATCGCTTTAGGCCTTTAAGCCAATATCCCTTTGAGTTCTTAAACAGATCCATAGTACTTGCTTCAATTTAATCACAAAGGAAAGCAAAGAAAGTTCTGGGAGGAGTAGAGGAATTTCTCAGAAAGTATAAATACATTTTAGAGAATAAGTCTTAACATTTTGAAATGGAGACAGGTGGTTGTCAGCATGGCCTATTAAAATTAACTATTAAAACAAATTAAGGTTCAGACATTCCTGTTTGTCTGTGGTAGGTAAAGACATATAATGACCTCATCAAAGTCTGCTTAGTGGATCTGCTTTGGTGTTACCACAATTCTGTAATAGTGCAATAGAACAGCGCTCGATTTTTACATTGAAAAGCAAAGAAAACTATATTATAGGCTGTTTAATGATGGACGGCTGCAAGACACATTTTCAAACAAATTTCAAAGTACAGTAGATACCAAGTAGTGTCACTATAGAAATCTACAGAGACAGAAATCACTGATTTTTAAAATGTGCCAAGTGAGTTTCACAGTATGTGATATACTTGTAAATACAGTTTAGTCGGCCAGCTCACGTGGATTAGTTATGGTGTTGATACAATGTACGGTTAATGTCTGTCTATGCTTTGACATTTTGACCTGGTCATTTTCTACAGTGATAAGTGATGATGGGAAATGAGAGGCAGAGCCTGCAGGTGACCACTGAAAGGATGTGAGTGCGATCAAAATGGTCAAATGGGTTAGATATTTTAAAACTTTGGCAGATGAAATCTGATATACAACATACTGATATGCTAGCTGTAAGTGAAATGTTTGATTTTCTGTGATTTGGTTGACCCTTCTAAGTTGACTAGAATGAAGGCAGCACAACATGTCAGAATACCATGGGCACACAGGTAAACATTACAACATCAGTGTTTGACTATTAGGTTAAAGCAAGCCAAGCTCACCCTAGCTGACCGTGTCCCATTGTTCAATGCACACAGTGGCCGCTTTTCACAAAAGCAAAGGGGTTTGAATTTGAATAGCAAGAGAAACAAGTGCCTCTTCTGTCACCTAGTAAGCATCCTTTCTAGAAGTTCAGCCCAGCATCTCAGACCTGTAATCAGTTGCATAATTGCGGTCCACTACATCATGTTCTGATGATCACAACTGGAAGACCAATGGGCAAGCATAGTTCATTCCTAATATTAGATCTGTTGATTGAGTTCGACTTCATACTATGATAGTACATCTGTTGCTCTAAGTGTAAAGAGATTAAATGGCACTAGCCTCAACTCAAGTTCATCTCAGGCTTTCCATCTGACATTGATCATGTCAGTTTGATAAGTAAATTCCTACAACAAACTGTTTATCTGCAAGAGCCCTCACCAATCCAACAGCACTCTTCCTAAACTCCATGAGATATGCGAGAATTGTGGTAATCACCAATAATTTCAAGAGTCTGTATTTCAGGGTGGACTTTGTCCATGCGGGCACCCTGTCGCTGAAGACTCTTTTCCAGTTTTTTTGCAATTGCTAAGATGAAATTGTCAAAACTGAAGCCACGTTTCCAAAACTCTTCACACAGTCTGCATTACAAACATGCATCGACTGCACACAGTTAATCTCACCTCCAAAAGTCACTCAAACCACCAAAATGCTTCATACAAGCCTCAAAAGAAACTTGTTCAACCAAAGACTGGCAACAATTCTCACTTAGAAAGCATACAATCTCACTCATTAAACACTGACCTACAAAACACTAACAACACGGAGCATTACATAAATTTGATGAACTTTTTGCTTCAAAATCTGACTTTTTCATATAAATCAGTACTTCATTATAGAAAACATTTATTCTAAGTCACTTTGGTACATTTCTCAGATCAGAATTCTTCAACCTCCACATCATCTAGTCACTTGTGCACATCATATGTAAAATCAATTTCTAAGTCTTTTGAGAAATTGCAAATTAATACATTTATGTAAATTATTATGTATAATTGTCTTCTGTTTCCTACATTATCAATTGCTTACTATATGTCATGTTGATCAAAGTGTATTACAGTATACTGGTTCTCTGAGTCTTACCCCCCAAAACATCTAGTCACAAGTTTATTGTGAGTAAGTCACATGCAAAATGTTTTTTATGTAAATGTTCCCTACAGTAAATTGATGAAGGTATCTGTTGTGCTGTGAATATGAATCTGTGGCCCAGTGTAGTAACAGGAACGTCAACCTGAGGGGTAAGAATAACACATTTCCCCTTTATTGAATGTACTATACTATATGTAACAAGAATGAATCAGAAATGCATTCAGTAATTTACTTGTTTTAGTTTTTTTCAGTTGCTAAGATGCAATGGTCAAAACTGAAGCCACTTTTTCAAAACTCTTCACACAGTCTGCATTACCAACATGCACCCTCTCCAAACAGTTAATCTCAAGTCACTCAAACCAAAATGCTTCACACAAGCCTCAAAAAAACTTGTTTAACCAAAAGACTTGCAACAATACCCACTCAGAAAGTGTACATTGTCACTCATAACACACTGACCTACAAAACACTAACAACAGAAAGTATTACATACATTTGTAGAACTTTCATCCTTGAAATGGGACTGATATTTTCATATAAATCAGTATTTCATAATAGAATACAGTTGTTTTCAGTTACTTTGATACATTTCTCAGATCACAATTGAAATTCTACTTGTTCAACCTCCACATCATCTAGTTGCTTATGCACAGCATATGCAAAAGCAATTTCTCAGTCTTTTGAGAAATTGCTGTTGCTTATGCACAGCATATGCAAAAGCAATTTCTCAGTCTTTTGAGAAATTGCAAATTGCACATGCTTTGACACATTTATGCAATTTTTTATGTATATTTATCTGCTGTTTCCTACATTATCAATTGCTTACTGTATGTCATGTTGATCACAATGTATTACAGTATACTGGTTCTTTGTTGAGAAGTCTTACCCCACAAAACATTTAATCATAAGTTCATTGCGTAAGTCACTACATACAAAATGGTTGAACATGTCATAATCTGTATATTTTCCTACATATGTCTATTAGACTTTTCTGTAAATGTGTCCTACAGTAAATTGATGAAGTTCTGATCTGTTGTGCTGTGAATAAGAATCTGTGGCCCAATAGACAGGAACATCAATGCTGTAAAATAACTGTGAATCCTGTACAATCTCTTGCAATATTTAATGTAACTCTGTACTGTTGAAATTGATCTATGCCACACAGAAAAAGTACAGCCTTGTGCATTTTCAATAATTTTCAACAAAAGTTTAGCCATACCAATACTAATAGTTTTGCAAATGTACCAAAGCGACTGAGAAAAAATGGAAGAAACCTGTAACATATTTTCACTTTATTGACTGTACTATAGTATGTCATAAGAATGAATCAGAAATACATTCAGTAATTTATTTGTAAAAGAAAGAAGTTCCTGACATTTCAGTGCTGCAATACACTTTTTTTTAGTTGTTTACATAGTTAAAAATGGTACCTGAGACCCAATGACCACAGTCTGTGATTGATGTACCATCCCCTTGAACCAATTCTGCTAAGTACATTTCTTGCTTTACATTCAGCTTGCAGTTTTACAGTAAAAAGACATTCAAAACATTACACATATTTCTCTAAAGCATAAAGTGGATGTAAATGTTCTGCTAAGATTTTCTATATATATATTTGTCCAGCAAAAATGCAGGAAATTTGCAAACATTTTGTTTTGAATGTGTTTTTAACAGTTTTGGACACAGTGTGTTAACATTTGAAAAATGTGCTGCAAATATAGAGAGTTTTGCAGGTGATGAAGTAGTGGGAATGGGAAAAGCGTTCATGGATTTTAGAGAGAGTAGTCATTGAATGCATTTTGTGTGAAAGCAATGAAAAATTATTCACAGTTTGGTCCGCACACACTTCTGTTTCGCTGACTGTGTGAAGAGTTTTGACAATGTGACTTCAGTTTTGACCAATGCACGTTAGCTATTGAAAAAACTGTGACTACTCCAGTGACCTCTGCCAAGGAGATGGACTAAAGAAGCATTTGCCCACAACTGTTGAGAACAACTGGTTATATCTTTTCCTCCTGAGGGCCAAATTGATTTACAGAATCATTTAAGCACCCACAAATTACATTTAGTTAAACATCCATCCTATCCAGGCTTTCTGCTTCCACTGCAGCTGTAGCCTTTCAGGTCTGCTGTTACCCTTCTGTTGCAGAATCCCATCTCTCCCAAACAGAACAGTTCATCTCAAAAGGACAGATGACCTTCTGCATTACTTGATGCTAACTTACTTATTTACAGGACAGATCCCTGTCAACATCAATGGATATGCAGAAAAGTGCCCTAACCGTATATGAGCAGAGACAAAGCTCCCAAATGCTTTGTTTCCTTGTACGGGAAATGTTAAAAAGCCATACAAGTCTATAAATAAAGTGCATAGTCCAGTGCACAGAAATCACTCAATTAAATTTCCAATTTACAGTACTATCCGCATATTGCAAATATTGTAGATTTGCTGTATATATTCTTTCAGATGAGCTATGAACAGAAATAAAATGATTTTTTTTCTGCTTCCAAAATTTATTAAAAATCTTTTATCTTCTACATACATTTTATAATTTAAAACATTATGTGTGTGCTCATTTTCAGTAGGTCTAAAGTATGGAAAGTTTTCTCTGGCCTGCCAGTCAATGTACTAAGAGTTATAGAGCTGGTTGTCTCTCTGAATATAAATTGTCCACGCATGAGGATTGTTTTGATAGATAAGAAGGCTGAGGATTTGCCAAAAGTTTGCCTCTGCGCCACTTACCCTGAACCAGTAAAGTCCCGAGAGTAGTAGCAACTCCAAGTAATATCCAGATCCTGCACGCTGCCATCATGTTTCAAGATCTCTCCACTGCACAGCACTGTACGATTATTTAAAAATTAAGTTTAAGAGAGAGACAGAGAGAGAGAGAGCAAAGACAGAGGAAGGATCCCCCCACCAAACGCCCTGACTGTCGCCCACCCCGGCTGTTGCTATCCATGGCTCACATTACACAGCAGCTGGGAAGCACTAAACCAGGACTTCAAGTCACACTGCAGTCACTCACAATAATCATCATCATGGTGATTAGACAACAACTTTCTGCACTGGCGCCGGTTGCATACATTAAGGTAGTTCTTTGACAAAATGTCAAAGAAATGACAAAACCTTGTACTGTTTATCTCCCACACAATATATATTTTCAATATTCCTGTAATCATCCTATAAATTGTTATATATAAAAATAGTTTTGTTTGATATTTGTGTAAAATAAATTGTAGGATTACTATGATTATTTATTTTGATGAGAAAATCACCAAAGGCACATTTTCAAAGTGATACTGACTTTGTATTTTTGTGTAACTTTGTGTGTGTGTGTGGGGGGGTGTGTGTGTGTGTACATGCAGCAAGGTGAACAGGCTGTGCAGGGCTGATTCCCACCTGCTATGTGTCTAGGGTATTTATACATACAGTAGTGAGAGAGTGTCTGCAGACCACTGTGTGGTGGGGTTGGAGGGCTTGAGGAAGACAGTGCTCATAAAACTTATAAAACCATGAAGACAAGACTTGCATCTGCATTGAAACACTTTGATAATTTCTGAGGTGGATCGTGCTACAAAAGCAACTCTTAAAATGTACAAACCACACTGTCAGGACATTTTACTTATTTCACATCCAGAGACTAAATTAGCTATTATAATTTGTACTGTGAGTAATATAATTAATGTTATTCTGCAGTGACAAGGGCAACACTGTGATTTTTGGAATGTGCAATGTGAGTTGCATAGAATGTGATGTACTAAATATACATTTAGGGAAACAGAGATGAGCTTCTTTAAGGTAACTGGAGCCTCTGGAAGGTAGATTATATGTCTCACAGTTAGAGCTCAGAGACAGACGAGGGGCTGGAGCTGTGTGGCCTCAATGACAATGCACACAGAGCAGAGCTGCAGTATGCTGCTGTAGCAAAACAATGTGCATTTTAGATTTAGCCAAACACAGGCCAGTAAAAAGATCAAACATTTTGACATTTGAAGAAAAAGGGAACCTTCCAAAAATATGTTCAGTTTAGGTTGATGTTGATGTTGTTGATGCACTACCAGTCTGGGCAAATTCCAGGGCTTTTGCTTTTGTAGCTTCTTCCAAACCGCTGACTGCAAATATGCCAAATTCAGCGAAGTACGGGGTTCAGACCTTTGTAATAGTAATGTGGTTGGATTGTATCTGAGTGTGCAATAACAATTTTAAATCAGCAGTGCCTGTTATGCATCCATGGATAGAGATACTCACATCAGGAAGAGGTCTTAAAATGTTCTCTGAACCTGTACAAGCATATTCACTCTCAATGTAAACTTCTGTAAGGGATTTACATTAAATGTTGAATGCTCATTGTAAATAGAAATTTAAAACAAGGTTGTACCTCATCCTGCAAGGCAATATGGGTCACATCCACAAGAATCAATAACAATCACTTTTTGTCATTTGCTTTTGAATGTCTGCACTATTGCCATAACACTCAACCATCCATCTTTTGAGATGTCTGTTCTACTTTGGACCATATCATTTTGTTGAAGCCGTGGGCAGCTTTTGACAAGCATACAAATTGGATTGCATTGATAATCATGATTCTATTGTTAAAAATTCTGACTTTCTAGATGTGTTTCTCCATTCAGGAATGCTGTGCGGCAACGTTCATACACAAGATGGTGGAACATCCAGCACGGTTGTATTTGACTTCCATAAACATACTCACACAGTTGGAATTCATGTGTTTTAGTCTACTGTGCATCACTGATCAATTGTTGTTTTTTACTACAAACATACATTTTTAAGGACTATTCATATTGAATCATACACTATTTCATGAGAACATTTCATCAGAAAGTACCAGTTGAGGGGAGCCAAATATTTCAAATGTTTTCACAGGGATTCAGTCTCTCCTTGTTATATGCTGCCTGGTATTTCAGATAAGATCACCCATTGGTTGCACTGTGTGAGCAACGGGCCCATGACCAGCCCCTCCCAGCTAAGTCATTTAAGCCCCCGCTCCTCCTCAAAATACCATTGTTAAGTTCGTCTTCATGAGCACACACGTGGTTTGGCTTGAGTGTGGAGTTCAATGTCTGTTCACCTCCCACCACAGCAGCAGCAATAGCAGCAACAAACCTAGGGAGCTATCAGTGGGTTTCCCCTGATAGTGATAATCATGGGAACACCCTGCATGTGCCACAGCAGTCCTCCTGTTTTACTGACTTGTCTCAGACTTTAGACTTCAGTAATCGAATGACATCATTAAATAATTGGCATTTGGAAATACAAATGATATTAGTCATGGAGTATGTGTAAAATATTTTACCTCAAAGTAATCTATTTTGTTTGCTCCCTCTATGCTCTGCAGAGCTGCAGCTGTCTTTGTCACATCTAGAATTAGATTAGCAAGGATGGCAAAAAGGAGCAATCCTTTTTGCCATCTCAGCTCGGATAAGCTTGGTTAGACTTTGTTATTCATTGACAAACATGCATTTGGTATCACATTGCTCTCTGATCAGCCACCAGAAGAAGATTGTGTTGTCCCACAAATCAATCAATACAGAGGTTTAAAGTAGGTTATTGTGACTATATGACTTTAAAGTAAAAAAGGTTAACATAAAGAGTGGTTTGAAAATGCATTTGTTTACATTTAGAGATTCACATGTTTCATGTTATATTCTCCTTTAAAGCAACATGTTTTCAGAAATGTGTGTCAGCACTGTTGTAATGTGTGATGGTCATGGTGGTGCTCTACGCGGTGTGTGTGAATGAGTAAGAGAGAGACAGAAAGAGAGAGAAGGGAGAAGGGGAGGGAGGAAGTGGTGGTGGGAGGAGAGGAGAGGAGAGGGAGCAAGTGTTTACTCAAACCTACCAGGAATATGGCACATATGTAGAAGATGAATCTGAAGGAAGAGGGTTACTGGCGGACAAGCTACGTTGGCTCTGCTTTATCAGCCAGTGCCTGCACTCGGCTGATCTCTGGACCCTCAGATTGAGTAACACATCATGAGAGAGGCAGTCTCCAGATCAGTGAGAAACAAAGGCCGTATAGAGGAAAGACGGTAATCAAGGAAAGTGAAATTAAAAAAAGAAAGAGCAACAACAGGCTGAGTTGTAATACTGTGACGAGGGAAAACAGCATTTGTAAAATAGAGTTGAACAGTGATTGTCACTTTCAGGTAGAATGGCTGAAAGAACCGTTTATTTAGGGTTTCGGAGGAAAGTATGAAAGATTTGAGAGGAGGGGGGGGTCAGAGGTGGTAGTGCGGTAGGGAGTAATTGTGGTGACAGTCTGTGCAAGGGGACAGGGATTCATCTGAGACACAGAGGAATTAAAAGACAAGGAAAACGAGAAGGAACAAGGAGGGACTGGCAGACCGAAACTGGACCGAAACTGGCAGTATGGGTATAAAGAGCAGGGCTGCTGCAGCTATTGTAGTCCTGCTGCTGGTCCTGGGCTCCCTGTGGATCCGTGAGTATTTCTGTGTGTGTGGTTTCTGTGTTGTACTATTATCTATACAATGCCTCCCTTGTTTGAAATGTCTGTGCTCCAGATCAGGAATGTGTCACATGTTGAGGTGGATGCAGAATCAAGCATGGTGGTCACACCGCTTTTGTTCACTCTTTATGCTCAAACATTATTTTAACAACCTGATAGAATATTTCTATGATGTTACTGGAATGTGAAATGACAAAATAACTATCTCAGTCACATTAGATAAACTATTCCCTAAATGTAGACTTTTTACACATATTATTTTGTAGATAAAGATTTTTGGACATAATGATCTATAGGTCTGTAATGCAAAACATTACCAGGAACCTTTGTTTATTTGAATAAGTCTCCAAAAATGTTGTACTGTGTCTTTGTTTGGCTTGAAATTCTCATTTCAATCCAAAAATCAACAAAATATGTTTCTACATACATATTTTTGTGGGAAGAAAAAATAAAAAGGAACTGGTAAGCTGTGTAACAATGTTCAGTTGTGACCACATGATTTTTTTCTTGAGCTTGGATTAAATTTAAAGATTTGAGAGATGTGAGTCAGAGTGCAAACTCAGCCGAAAGGTTTTCAGATTTTATGCATGAACAGCCAGCTCAGCATCCTCATAGAAACTCAATTAGGTAACTTAAATTTAGATACACCTCTTAGTTTGTCATCATCATTCTCCTCTTGGCAGCATTTTCAGAAGGTCACTGTCAAGTTAGAAATACATTTCTGAGAGCTGTTAGATGGGCTCTGTGTTAAATTCAAAGTAAGGCAGTTTGGTAGCTCAGTGAGGCTAACTAGCCAGGCTCTCTGGTCAGGACAGTCTTCCAGGGTTAGTTTGGAGGTCGCACCACATTTGTGTGCAGCATTACTGGCAACTTTTGAGGCTTTTGAATTTAAGGTGGTTGGATACGTCTGCTGTCAAAAACAATGTCATTTTCTGCCTTAGGAATGCTTGTCTTTGTGCTAAATGATGTACAGTATGATCTAAAACTGGACTGGAATTAACCAAGTGTAGAATAAATAGTCAGCCAGTTTCTCGTGTTAACAGGACAACAGATCTCAAACATGGCAGTGATTCTTGTTACTGAGCCATTATAAAACTAAGGATTCTCTCATTTAATATCAACCACAATATTTTTTTATAATCTCAGTGTATGGAAAGACAATGTGAAAGGGGAAGCTTGAAGTGATAACCCTACATATAGTTATCACCCAAAAGATCTGCAGCTCCCCTTGGCCTTGTAGGCTTTATAGTAAGTTTCAGCTCCAAACGGCAGACAGACACAGTCAGCAACTAGCTGGTGAAGGTGGTGGAGCATTGAGCAGCTGAAGAGCCAAAAGCAGAGCTAAAAGAGAGTTAATATTGTACTTGCATTCACCAGGTGGCCAGAAACACAACTCCAAATGAATGATAATGTTGCTTTGTAACTGCTAGATGTGTAAATGAGCAACAGTTTGCTGTCAAATTCGCCATACCACCTTGAAATATTTTCCTCTGTTGCCTTTATGTTTTATGTAAAGCACATTGACAACTTCTTTAAGGACATTTTGAGTCCCAATGACCCAACATTCTTTATGCAAACCTATAAATATTATATTTTGATGTGTCAAATGCTCTCAACAGCTCAGAACGTGTTTGACACAGAGTTGCAGGAAAGTTGCAGTGGTATCAGAAACACAGAGCCTCTGTTTCAGTGGGAAAGTTCCCACAAGTAATACAAACTGTTCTCTTGTTTCTTTTCACAATGTCTCACTGCAGAGGGAGGATTAGATTACCATTGGGAGTCTTGTTTGAAAGGTTATAATCAGGGGAATAAGGTAGGAGCACAAGCTACTTACAAAGCATTTCATCACTTATTACATTTCCTCCACATTGTAGATTTTCATGAAGCAGATGGTTCATTTGAATGTGATGAATCACTTCCATGTTCTCTCTTTGTCCTATAAATCGCGTCCACACTCAAACACCTCCCCTTCCCCCACTGTCAGCTTCACCAGCTGTATAACAGCAGTGGGGCCGATGGGGTTGAAGGCCCGCAGGTTCTGGAGGAGTGCCCTGGTCAGACCTTCCAGGTGTCACTGCTGCTTTCCCACCTGCTGGCTGCACCGGCCTACACCTCCGATGTGCTGTTGCAGCCATATCTGTCCAGCTGGGACGAGCTTGTGAGGTAAGATCATCAGATAAAGCAAGTACGGTGAGAGAGACAGATCAATTTAGAGCCACTTAAAAGAAAGTAATGTATGGTTTATGACATAATCTGGACTAAGATTCATGCTGTTCTGTGTTACTCCTCCAGGTTTATGGAAGCGCTGGGCCCAATGGTGGGACTGATATCTAAAGAGATAGAAAGCAAAACCTCTATAATCCGCCAACTGGCCCTGCTGGCAGAGGAAAACCCTGAAGCAGAGCTTGGCCCAGATGTGCACTCAATGAACGCAGCGAATAATCGGGAGGCCTCACAACACAGTGGTGCTTACCACTCTGTACGCTCCATGATCTTAGTGGAGCTGAACCAAGGAGTGGTGAACTTCCACCAACAGACAGACTCTGGATGCCGGACACTTCTGCGTCTGCATCGCGCTCTGCTTTGGCTGAAGCTCTTCCTGGAGAAGCTGGCTGAGACGCCGGTGACTGGACGGTTCAAGAGCCCCTCAGAGCTGTGTCGTGAAGCCTACCAGAGCACCCTCGCAAACCACCATACCTGGTTTGTCCGCAGGGCTGCTGAGCTGGCCTTCATTGCCATGCCAGAGCGAGGTTTCTTCTTCAGGCTGGTGTGTGTCCAGAACCAGCAGGAACTGAGCACAATACTGAAAAGAGTGGTTCGGGCCATTGTAGAGGTTTACAACAGGACGCAGAAAGCACTGGAGGAAAATGGCATGCTGGACTTGCCATAGAAAGGAGACTATAGGACTTTCCACTGTCCTTGTGGGCATCACACATAAACATCTTGCTACAAATGAGTTGAACAAATGAACAAATGAGTCCTCCCAACCAAAGCGCTGTGTCAACAATCAACGAATACTGAAAGTCAGTTTGCGTTCAGTCTGTGACATTCTTCATCAAATTTTATGAGATCATTACTGGGCATGACCTCATCTGAGAGGTGTTTGGATTATTTAAGCAAGTGAACACAATAACATCAAGGAGGAGGTGATTTTGTAATATCTTGCGTCAGATTGTACATGTTTTTAGCCTCATGTGAATGATAACATTTTTGCATTTAAAATTCTAATGAGGATGCCGCTGTTTTAATTGTAGTTAATGGTTAATGATTTAGTCTGCTACCTCAGAACAGCCAACTTCTAGATCCCTTGTAGCCCTATAATCTGGAACTAATCTACCCTGATTAAAGGATACAAAAAATCTATATGTGCTGAAGAGAGGACAATATGGTGCTTCACAGTAACTGGAGTAATAATTTATCCATTTTAAACTGTAAGCTTTTGTATCATGTTCAGAATAATTAAATATCTGTAATCCAGTGGCCCATTTTGTGACGTGGTCTGGTCCATTAGAACTCTGATATTTGAATCCCACTGAATCCACCATCCAGCAGGGGTTCCAGTGCTCTGATACAGACTAATCTTCACTTTTCTAACATCTTGGTGGATATAACCCTAACCCAAATGCAAAAGCCTTTCCCTCAGTAATGCATCTTTGTCTATGAGAAAATACTAAATGTTGTAGCCTAAATATTAGAAAAAATCCTGATCTGAAGACTATTAAATTGTGTGTGTAACAGAGAGAATAGCATGTGCAAGTGTCAGACGCCGGCACTACTCTTGATCAGACTATTTTAAACCTACAAATACCTCTAATGCTACGTAATCCTGGCTTTCTCCCTTTTCCTGCTCTGTGCCCTCTCTTTCTGAGGAGGAGAAAGAAAGGAGAGATAAGTATAGAACCTGAAGCGTCGGTGTGAACAGGACACAGGAGCTGGTTGAAGGTCAGTGAGAGGAAGTACACTTCGGCTGTGATCTTGTCAAGCAGTTGGTGGCAGACTATATAAAAGCAACTCCTTAAGGGAAAAAAGTCCAATTTAAAACAGGATCTACATATTTTTTAGTTAATTCTGTGCCCTTTGATGACCGATTGCTGGTGGCATTTCCACTATGTATTTACCTCCCCTAGATACTAATATGCAGATTCTCACTAGTTTGCTTCACACATAAAACTGTCGTGTCACGTGGCAAGCTGGGCCCCTATCCTTTTTTGCAACATGTACCAGTATGTGTGCACAGGATAACACTGGTGTCCACGGCCGTGAGGATAACAGTGAATGAGATTACATTAGATTATATCCATTTGACATTACTCCTGACACTAGCAGCTTTCTTTATCTGTCCACGATAAAGTCCCTACAGCATTTGACTACATTTTGACTCATAATAAGCCATGATGAAAGGATCTGCATTGGCATTATGGCCATACCACATTAATGTTGGTCTCCCTCTATGATTAATTAATTCCCTCCCTCATCCTCTGATAACACCAAGCACTAAAGGAAAGATGACAAGAGGCAAAAAATGAAGTGTGAATCTGAGTTCCCTTAAATGACATTTATTTATTTCTCTATCTTGGTTTGCAGTAAACATGAGCAAAAATATACATACAGTAAGAGCAAAAAATAAAGATCCAGAATATAATTATCATCCTTTGGGGACAAGAGTATCGCAACAAATTGAATTGATTTCTTTCTTGAACTATCCTTGAACCACAGTCTTAGGCAAAAGTACAATTTAAGACGAGGGGGGTCTGAGGTTTGTTAAGATTATTCCTTATTTGAAACATGAGTAGTTGACTCTCTGACATTTGCTTCGGGCCTTGTTGTAGTTTTGTGTTTTTCTGAAATGTTTCTGTATGTTTTGCACTTTACCAAACTATCAATTTACCTTTAATGTCTTAATTCTGATGCAACAGACTAGTGTTCAAAGAACTTTCATTGCAAGCTTTAAGAGCTCCATTTAAGAAATTATAAAGGACTCAAACAATGACATTTGTTTCCCAAATAAGCTGTTAACATTTTGCCATCCGTTGAATTAAATGACGAAAACCTACCAGGTAGCTCCCATACCATGATACAATCCAAGCTTATACATTCTCTCCTCTTTAAACAAAATAGCAATAAAAATACTCTTTTATAAAGAAAAACATTATATTTTTCCATCATGATAATGCACACTGGCAAACTTGCCTGAATGCAATATCTGCGCATTCTTTCCATTTTTTTGTCACTGTACTTGATGATACCTGTTGCACTGATGTTACTGCCTTTCCATTAAATACATCACACAGTCACACAAGAAAGAAATATATTGCTTTTTGAGGACATCTCCAAATTATTACAGAAACCCCAGATAAATGGAGATAACAGGAAATAACATTCTGTGACACTGGGGAACAACACTGTGTCCACCAGGAGGCACTGTTATGTTGTAGTGAGACATGTTCCTTTTGTGCGTATTATTATATAAGACTAGGCCTTTTAATAACTCAGGGTGTTTAGCCCTCAACCTGCATCCTACAGTATCACTGCATGAAATCCTTACTCAGATCTGCTGCTAAGGATCTGTCAGTGCAGCATAAATAAATAAAATTTTAACTGTCATGAAGATCTTTGGTTGAAGAACTAATCTTCACATGCACATGAGTAAAACAAGAATGTCCAAGCATTGAATTTGCCGTGTTGTGAATTAAAAGGGCTTTAATTAATTTACTAATGTTTAAGGGAAAATTGGACAGAATGCAAGACATGAATAAACCTTGTTTCATCTATTTTGAAGACGTTGACAATGAATCAGGCGTTTGACACAAGGAGGAGGAGTGACAAAGTAGGGTAAAGAAGTTCAGCGGGCCTGCTCTGGATTAGCCGACCAGATTAACAGATTACAGTGAAATTAAGTTAGTGTTGCAGAAATGCAGAGGAGAAATGCACGTGAACTGGTCAGTGGACTGCCTCAAAAAACGGAAACAAAAGAGCCTCCGATAACTGTTCAGTCTGAATAACCCCTCTGATATTGATCAGACAATCACATTAGATCTATTCTATTCTTTCTTTGTCAAGAATGGATCAGATAATGAGGTTCTTTTTAGACCACTGTGAGATATTTACGAGCACACTGACAAACACATTGCTCTGAGAGAAATTAACTGTTGGAGTTGAGCCAGACCTTAATTTGAGTGAACAGATGCTCGTGTTCCACATTTGCTGCGATGACATTGCAGGATCACAGTCACATTGGTACAATTTTGTAGCCGTGCCAATAGGTAATGAATACACATTAAGTAAACAGCTCCAGCACCAAACTCAGGCCTATTCTATGATTTTTCAAAAGGCTGGATGTTCAAACTGGTATTCTAGTTATCCTGATGGCTTAGCCTTTAGACTGATTCATATAACAGTGGCGGACACTACAACAACAAAAAATAAATTAAGTTTCTATGTGGTCAAATGTCCAGTTTTGTTCATTTCCTACAGGCCTATAAAACAAAACTCTGAACAACATATCCATGACTCTAGTCACGTTTAAAATTATATGTAAACTATAAATTTTGATACCCTGGATGAATATTCTAAAGGATGATAATGAGTATGAATGAAACAAAGGGAACCAACACAAACTTTCTACATCCTTCTCCTCCAAAACTGTACATTAATTAATTCAACTCAGCTTCACAAAAAAAAAACACACACACTTCAAGTGCAAATCAATACAAAATATGATAATGGCATCTATTTGTGATACATATGAAATAGATGCAATACACGCAAAAAAACACCTCTAAATATTAATGTTTAAATGATGAAAAATTTAGACACAAGAAAATGGCTGTTGGTTTCACATTGGGAATAAAATGATGTACACAGTAACAGGGAGTGTAACGTCATTGTGAAGCAGGAGGATAATTTTTGCTGTTTTCATTTGATATTCAGATGGTTGTCTGGGAGCCTGGAAATTTCTGGTTAACCACTGGGTTAACAGACTGGAAGTTATGAGGGCAAAACTAATTTGTGTTTTTGTCAATCTAAGGTGATGTAGTAAGACATCCAAAACATGACTGATGTACTGTCTGCTATCAGATTTCATTTGGCATCAGTGGTGTTGATATGACTGTTTCTAGCGACCCAAATATAAATGGCATGTGTTTTCCAAGCTACTCGCAGGTCGAACAGCCCATGTAAATATCAAATGATCTAAAACAATTATCATTTAACGGAAACCTTTTCATTTGGAATCAAGCATTCATAATGTATGCCACTTAATGAATATTGCACATTGCATGCAACTTCCCGACCTACAATATGAAATGGGACCTTTTAATGGAACACACACTCAAACACGCACACACAAACACACACACGCTTAAAGGTTTTGACCTCTACTGTAACTCCCATTTTTTTGGGATATGCCTATCTTACTGTATGTTCTCGTCGAATCACACACTTCCTGTGCGTAAGGTTAAGTAAATTACAGTGTGGTCCCCCCTGGTGGTCAGTGGTTTAACATAACCTTATTTCACACTTAGCAGAGAGTTGGGACACGGGGGCCTCCTGCCCTCATAGAACAGTAAAGACAATACACACATGCAAAATGGCTTCATCTCTGCATCCATCCACCAAGATATATGCGAGTCTGTTGGATTATTCTTGTAAGTGCGACAAAAAAGATGTACCGATATAAGGTTATACCATATAAATACTGTAGGTATTCACCTTTTGTATTGTACTTTGTGTATATTCATATATAGAGGGATTCTCTATAATGAGGCAGCAGGAGGGGAGCAGCAATAAAGATTTAATGTTGCTGATCCTTGCAAACTATGAAAACACATGTTCACATCCTTTATATCCCCTAGTTTGTCATGCAGTATAAATAGACGTCACCTCAAACTAATTTACAGAAAAGAATTTGTCCCAAAGCTCACAGACAGAAACGATGACAGGATTATCACCCTTTTATTCTTGCCTCATCTCGTCACACAACTGGACAAACAGTTGCCCAAAACAAATGTGGGGGTTGTAAACAAATCCTAAAAAGGGTGTGAATGCTGAGATTTGTTTCTGTGCATGTGCAATGTTGCAGAGAATGAAGAAAGTAGTTTTCAGGAGAGGAAAAGGGCAACCTATTTATCAGTGTTGATCCTCAGCTTGAAAGACACTCTTCCAGCAAACTTGTCTCTGTCACTGCCCATGGGAATGTTGTTGGCGTTGATCTTGCACTCGACATTGACATCTTCATTGACGGTAATATTAAGGAACTTGACGGCAACCAAAGGCTGAGAGTAGTTCACCTGCAAAAATAGGTCCAAGGACACTTGAAACACGAGAACCAACGGTACATCTTTAATAAACTGTCTAGACATGCATGTGAGTCACTAAAACAAGCTGCTCAGTTATTTACAGCAATGTTGATCGCATTAAGTAATATTTGGATTGAAGACACAAACTTACCTGAGCTTTCTTGCCATAGTAAGGGTAGTACATAAGGTTGAAAGTGCCATTTGGAGGGAAGTACAGCAACTCTCCAATTTTATCACTGTCTTCTCTCTGAGGTGAGGAGAGGTTATAAACAATTTCATTAGTTATGGCCTGAAAGATCATTTATTTTACCGTAAAACTTCAATTAAAAGCCCCAGGCTTTTATTAGCTTTATTCACAGAACTCACCCTGACTATATTCTGGATTGACGTCTATATAGGCCTTTAAAACCTTTCATAAACAACTCTTGCCTGGAAATAGGCTACTATGAAATTGTTTCTTTCAACCAGTATGAATATTACTCAGATAACATACTAATTGCAGGTATCATTCATTTGACCTAGCTCTAGACCATAGATAGTTGATCTAGCGATCGACCATGCAACATCTGAAATGTGTCAATTGAATTGTGGAAAATCAAACTGATCTGATGATTTTTATTGACAAAAGTTTAAAAATGTATATCTTTATGTGCAATCTAAGCTGCTTAGGACTAGATCAAGAGACTTTTTAAATTCAAAAAGCGGCTATAAAAACCAGACCAGTTGTCTAATTGAGACCTGCGTTTATTTGTCAGAACATGTAGCCACACCAGTTTCAGTAAAAGGGACGGGAGTCTAATTAGGACTAGGTTTTTAATTGAAGTTTTATAGTAGGAGAGGAGGAGGTGAGCCTCATTAAGCACCTTCTTTCTCTACTCTACTTCAGGAGTCTATCTTATGCAAAACACCTCATCTTGATTGCATACATACAAATATTACTACAATCTACACTACTACTACGCATGTTTAAATATTATCTAAAATCTAAAAACGCGGGTTCTGTGCTGTTCTTACCCATTCATCTTTGCCAACTTTGTATTTCTGAGAGCGGACAAATTAATACAACACAATGAAGAAAGAAAAGAAAAAAAGTGGAGACCAGCAACATACACAAGTCGTGTAAGTGACATGCAATGCACACATGACAGTTGAAATAATATAAACAGAGACATTAAAGAGAATGAAGATGAGCGACAGGTGGCATATTGCAGATGAGAGTGAGGCACAATAGCTATGAATGGGCTGAAATCCAAATTGTGATGTTAAGCCTTGCATTGTGAAAGACAAAAAGGGATTACCTTTGCGCCACAGGTGACATACGGAGCCTGTCCATTTTTTCCTGGCAGCATCCCAATCACCTGGCGAGAAGAAAAGACAACAGATCTCCAGCACCAATTCCATTTCTTATTCAAACACACAGGAATTGAAAATCAAATTTCTATGAAATATGCTAGAAATCAACAGTAACTGCAATAACAAATGGCTATAATCTGGTGTTCTTTTTTTTTTACTGTGATAATCTTTTCCTCATTCCCAACTAGTTTCATTATCTCAGTCACTCCATGTCTCCTAGCAACACCATCCGTTTCCCTTCAGTTGTTGTCTTTCATACCCGATTCAGCTTGATGATGATGCATGGCTTGCCCTCCTGGTATCCATAGTAACGGTCACCAAGTCCAGAGCATTCCTCCAGGATGTTGCGGTTGAACTGACAGGAGCGCTTCGGGTTGTTCTTTACATCGCCGCTGTCCTCCTGCAAGAAGTACTTGTCTGGGGTGCACTCGTCATTTTTCTGGGCCTGGATGGAGGAGTTGTAGGCTGCAGGGGGAGAGAGAGTGGGAGTTGGGTTTATATTGTTTGTTAGGGATTATGACTCAACTAAAACCCTGATGCAAGGCAATCTCCTACCCGCTGACTGTAAAGGAATTATCTCTTATTAGGTAAAAAACAATTCATTCCAGATCTTTGGATAATCCACAGCAGTAAGCTTTTTGAGTCACTGTACGAAAGGCCGAGAGCCAGACTTACGTGCCAGGAACTTGTCCAGGGCCTGAGCGTACATGTCCCAGCTCTCAGTGTTCTTGATGTTATAGACAATCTCAAAGGTCTCATCTGCTTTGGGTCTAATCACCATGCCTGTGAGTCACAGAGAGAGACAGCAGGGAGTTCACAACACCGCGGCATGGACTGTGAGCTGTGTTCATGCAGTTTGTGTCATTAGTTGCTGCACCTGGAGTGGCTAGCCTGTCCTGCCAGGTCGGCTGGTGGTCGTCCAAGGTCTGCAGCATGACATACATGGTGAGTGTAAACAAGCCGGCCAGGAAGATGTAGAAAACTATATAGAAGAGAATAATAAGACCTGCAGCCAAGAAAAGAAGAGAGTTGGATCAATTGTATGCAATATCAATGCAAAATGGAATGTTATCACAGAAGGAATCAATCCGATTATTCAGTTTAATAGAATTTTAAACTTGTATATTCAAGAGAAAATAAGTAGGCCTACATCTTACTTCAAAATGTAAATCATACAAATGCACTAAATCAATCATGCAGATACCCTGAAAAAGATATTAGAAATTAAACCTGTCACAAATTCTTCGTTCATATTTTAATGTAATATCTAACTAAGCTTATATGGCGAGTTAACTAAACAGGCTAACTAGTTACCCTGCTAAATTCAGTTATAGTTATATCATATACTGTATAATTGTATGATTTTATACATGTTGCCTTAATATTTTTAATTGTGATGCATTCTCTCAAATATTAACATATAAATCTATATTCATATCTGTAGCCAAAATCTTCACTTCACTTTAATTCACAGTTTTGGGCCTGGGGATGGACTACAGTTTTATCTCAGTTAGGTGAACGCGTGCAAGAATGTAAGAAAAGCATGAACATACAGTTTGTGTTCTGACCATTAATTGATGAAAGTAACTTTTTGGCATTTTAGACCATGTTGTGGAATTAATGGCATTTGAAATATCTAAAGGTCGGTTGATTGTGCGTGAGTGAGAGTGAGAGAGGTAGCTGTGGCAGATGGAATGAACCTCTAGTTTAATGAGGATTAACTGGCCTCATGTGAACATGTTTTGTCAGAAAATGACCACACAGACACAAGACAACACAGCTGCAGTATTTTATTAAAACATATTCCATTATCAATTTAGATTATTCAGTTTTTAAAAATGTTTGCGCATTATGGTAATTATGAAATGGACTGCACTTCCCTAATCAAAAACTTTCCATTGTATGCAAAGCCACTAGCTCAACAAGTGTTGCACTGGTGTGTTTTTGTGTAATGCTTATCAATATTTTAGGTTTAATTGTATTCTTAATGAATTATTGCAGTATGTGCTAGTTACTCCAAAGGCCAATTTATGTGTTTGAAAATGGAATTAATTTGGAGTTAAACCAGGATTGAATGGCTGGTCTCTGATCAATTTCATTATAGAGTTGCCTTGTTCACAGAGGGGGTGGAACTATGACAGGTGGAGATAAAGGAGGAGAACAAGGACCCCCTGGAGACTGGGTTACAGGGTCAGGAGATTACAGGCCATCACAGACTGGGCCTATTTCATTAACAATGTAAGCAGACCATAGTGCTCATGTTACATTACACAGAAAATAGATCTGGAACAGAAAGTTAATAAGTTATGCCAATAAATGTGTTAATTTTTCTTTCTGATTACTGATTTGGGCCTTTAGTGTTTTTTTCAGAAAACAGTGACATTACAATTTCCCCGAGCTCTTCTCATTGCATGTTCTGTCCAATCAACAGTCCAAAATATTAAAATGACATGATTTAAATCAGTAGGAAGTAGGAAGCCTTCACATTTAATAAGCTGGAGCCAGCGAATGTCTGGAACATTTGCTCAATAAATGACTAAGAATTCTTTAAAATCAAAATTGTTACTTATTCATATTAGATTAGGTTAGATTAGATCAGATTAGAGTCAACTTTAAGTGTGTGGGTACAGTTAATGAAATGCAGTTAGCATCTAACCAGAAGTGCAGGAATGTATACACAGTTATAGTGTGTAGCTATATAGCTATATCTGACAAAAAGTACAATGGAGTTGCAATATGCAGATATTATACAGTAATAAGTGGAAAGAGTTAGATAATGGAGATGTAACATTGTGCGTACAATATGAACAGCATTTATGCATTCGACAAGTAAGCAGAGTTGGTTACATATACAGTTGGTTATATGTACAATAACATATATATGTATGTATGTATGTATGTTTGTATGTATGTATATATATAACAGCGCAGGGAGTCAGTCTGTGCAAACATGAATAGTGCAAATAACATGTACATTAAGGTACTGTGACCAGTTCAGTATATGATTAACTAATCGATTTACTTAGTTGTTTCAGGCCTGTCTAAAACATTACAAAGGAATCTGTAACATTGTACCACTCTGCCAATGTCGTATTATAGTCAATGCACAGGGGTTAGATGAACCCTCTGTGAAAAGGGTCAGTCAACCCCAATAACCTAATGATGTGATGTTAATTACTTTTGAAACAGCTGTTTAGTCCCATCCAGGCATTTCTGTCCACACAGAGAGCAAGAAAACAAAAATAGCATTTTCTATGACACATCCCTTATTTTAAGCATCAACACCTGAGGCCAGCATTGGTTAGCAACTGAGTGTCCTAACCCTGTGCCTCTGCTGGATGGCCCCAGCGTGGAGCTAACTCGCTCTGTCAGCAAGCTCAGTGCTGCATCTGCCTCCTCACTCAGTCAGGAATCCATAACAAAATGTCAAGGGGAAGCTGCTCCACGAGGGGCAATTACAGAGGGTTATATTTTAGATCTTCAAGTGTGTGTTTTGTTTTGCTCCAACAATTACTGGAATCCAAGGTGAAATGAATGAATGGCTGAGTGAGATGGCAGCGAGCATCCCATCTGTCGCATGGAAAAGACCCAAGCTGAGTCATTAAATATATAGTCATTTCTCCGGGCCCCGGAACAGGCTGGAGGCACTACAGCAAGAGAGGCATCAGAGGTAGTGTGTTAGTGTTTTTCTCTGTCATCCAGTGGGGATGTTGGGCTAACCACAAATATGACACCACCCTGGGGAGAATGGATGAGCACACGTGCATACAGGGTCAAGCACGCAGGAAGGGTGGCTTTCCCCCCTGGCAAAGAGGGTGTTAGGTTTACAGTCTGCCCTCTCAGTCCACACTGATGATGGACAGTAAAGCATCTCTCTTTCACCCTGGTTTTGTTTGCAGACGGCAGCTGAAAGCAAAGAACAAAAGGCCAGGGCGGGATGGTTCAGCATCCTGTGCTTTCTTCAGTAATAATGGCAAGAGGCGTCTCTTTTCTTTCAGAATTAATTACGCGGGCATCCTCTCAATTACTGTAATTGGTGATCAAACAGATCTCTGAACTAAAAATGAAATGTTCTGGGGAAAGAATTAATAGCTTTGAGCCGTGGTTCCTTTAATGTCAAACCATTTATTAGATTGTATATGGTCTACAATCTTATGCTAAGGCCAGCTTCATTAAGCGCCTTTAAGGCCCTTTTGCTATGTTACAGTAAGAGCCTTTTGCTGTTTTTGGAAGTGGGATGTGCAGAACCCTTAATTAGTCCTATTTTGAATAGATGGTTGTTTGACCATGTTGTCAGCTGGTGGCAATGTAACTTCAAATTGCAGGACTGCTCTACTTTATAAAGGCTATTTCCATATCATTACAGCTGTTTACACCAAACAGAACACACTGTTTCATCCTCAAAGAAGCCTTTGATCTATTGCTCTGAACACCATACATTATACTGCATAATTATTAAAACTGTGAATGACAGATTTGCCTTTTAAGGATCCTGGCAATCTGACCAGGGTGTTTTCTTGCCTTTTTCTGCATGCTTGGTGAGATACGTGGGTGCAGAAAATGGATGGATGGGCTGTAAGCCACTCAGTCAAACAAGTGGAAGTAGAGGTACAGTGCATGTAGTGCATGTACAGTAGAAGAATGAGGCAGTGCTATGGTGAAACGAAAGTTCAGAACTATATGTAGTAGCTAACTACAGAAATAGCCTAATTAACAAGCCTTAGAGAGCACAGCTTAAAAAGGCCACCAGACCTTAAGGCACCTGGGACACATTGAGCTGGATTAAGTCGTACACTGTGGGAGGAGTCCAGCAAATGAAGCAGCAGTCATTGATTCCCAACTCTGCACTAATATGTCTTTGCAGGAAACATCACTGTAAGTAACATTACGTTCAGGATTATTCCAATCACAGAAAACTTTATTGCAATACTAAATGTCAGCATTGCAACTGAGATCATGTCCTCAGTGAAAAGATCAAAAATAATCTAAGTTCCTGAAAGTGGTTAATTTTGCTAGATTCTACTTCCTGAATTGACACCTTCTCCATCAGCCAATGAAGTCATTAGATTAAGATTAAATCCCTCACTGATTTACACTCACTGGGAGGGGCCGGGTTGGAGGTGATACAAATAGCATTTGGCCCTCGGCTTTACCCAGATTAAAACGCTCCAATGTCATTACAACAGAGCCATATGCACCCTATCATTTCATGAATCTTTGAAATAGTTTCTGGGCTCGTTTTGTGGCAAAAAAGACGACAGTATGTGGCAGTACTGCTGCGCACAGAGGCTGGGATCTGACTTCAAAATCTTGGGGGAGTGGGGATGGCAGGGTGGGGGGGAAGCCTAAAAATGACATCATGTTGTACGCGCACATACAAAACATATATCTACCAAACTTCAGTGACCTAACTCTCCAGAAAAAGTCTTCTCTGCAGCAGAATTGATGGTAAAGCTAGCTAAGGCTCTCTCACTGCTGCCACAGAGAGGAGCTGATGACATGCACTTTGCAACGGAGTAGAACCCTTTTTTAGCATTGCTGCAGCAATCTGGCTGATTCAAATGTACAAAGACCATATGCCTCCAGCCTTATGTTGAGCGCATTGCGCAATGAAAGCAGTGCCACAAATTAATAAATAAAAAGAAACGAAGGATAAAAAAAAAATCCGCCGGCTTCTGCGGGAGCTGTGCCGCATTCAGTCTTCAGCACCAGACTGTAGTGGACAGCGACGGCAACGAACGCTGAGGGAGAATAATCAACCCAACCAACTTTGCAAAATTAATATCATAGTCACGCACGTTCATTGCTGAAAGAGTCCTCTCATGAAGCACCATGCTCAATCTTTATAACAGGTTTAAGAGACTATGATGGAGACCTGTTACAGAGCCTAGGGACCATGTTTGCTGCATTGCTGTAGCTGGACAGTACTTACCCCAGCTGCTCGCCGTTCTGCCCAGGAACTCCCTCGTCCTCGGGTTCCATATAAAGTCCTTCCACTCGCCTTTTTCTCCATCCTTTGCCATTTTGTCATACAAGTACTAATGAACGCGCACTTTATCGCAATACTCGCCGGGTTTCAACAATTAGCCAGAGAGCAGAGACTGAGAGGGAGGGAGCGAGAAAGAGAGAGAGAGCTCTACTGAACCGCCGTGGCAATGGGAAGAAGATAGGCAATTAAACAGGTCTACTCAAACACTCGCACGCACAACTGAATGGAAAATTAAGTAAAATCCCTCCTACAGCCTAGTAACAGCAACAGGTAGAAACAGTACGAGGTAGCTGTCTTACACTCAGCACAGACCTAGTAAATGCCCTACCCCCCAGCTCTTATCTGCATGCCGCAGAGTTTTGATGAGTGGTGCAGAAATCTAGTGATACTGCGGTAAAGGACTCCCTCCGCCTCTCTCTACAAGCAGCCCCCCCTCCCCCCCCCCACCCAACCTCATCCGTCATCCCCGACAGAGATGCACCCTCCTCCTCCTCCCGCCTGGCCAATCCCCGGCACCGCATCCTCACTCCTCACAGGCCCACGCGTGAAAGACAACCCTTAGAGCAAACCGTGTGATGGCTGAGGGCATCCTTTTATTGGCTCTGAGGCCCGTGTCGTCACGTCCCCAAAGAAAAACCAGCATAATACCCCTCTGTTATTCCTAAAGGACCCTGAAGTGTTTGTGACTGATGAATTCTAGTCCCCTCTTTTGTGTTTAATTATCTATCAAACATATTCATATTATAATAATTCAGGGACGTCATTATTTGTGTCATATTGCCTGTCTAGTTTGCCATGGTCAGATGCCATATAGATGTAGAAGCCTTGCAGAGGATTTCCTTTTTTCTCTCCTTTATTTTGTAGTCCCAATAATGAAAATAGACTAATCAGATAATAATGTAGATAGTGAAAGCTTTTACCCCAAATATTTTTTACACAAACATTTGGGAAATGGAGAAACAAATTGTCCGCATGCAGCCATATGTGACATTTCAGCGTTGGTTGCGTATTGAAAAGTAAAATGGTCTGTGGTGCTTGCCGTAAGTGGGATCCCTTGCTAAACATTAAACAGAACTTTTGTCCAGAAAACTAACTAATCATAGTGAGGTGTGATGGATTACTCTGAATCAGTACAACTGTTTCTGAGTGCTACACTGAAGCAGTGTGTGTGGTACAGTATCATGCATGGGGCCACGCCAGCGGCAGTGACGAGTGAAGGTAGCGCCCTCACCTGTACACAGAGGTTGCTGCAACACCTGCTGCAGAAATGCAGTGGGAACATAATGTTCACTTCCCTACCATCTACACTGTAAAACTTGAGGCATGGAAACATGCAACACTTCTGTTTGTTGTGTAAAGTTCATTATATAAAATTTATTTATAATGACAATATCAATGCAAATATAGCACTACAGTGATTTCCAAGGTACACCGTATCTTACCATATCAATATAGTATGGCACTCATATAATGGCCACTGTTTTAGAAGACACACAAACCAACAGCTTCTGTAAACTATTTTGGAAATGATACCTAGGGTTCCATATCATTCTGTGAAAAGGTGACTTCTTGGTATCTGAAATTAATCTGGGCACAATAGTCAGTATCATTGGAACATTTTCAGTGTAAGGAATCTCTGCATGCATTGCACTTGCCCATTTACTTCAACCTGACCTGTGTTTGTTTGAAAATGGACTCAGCAAGTTTGAAAAAACCGTGACCCTTAAACACGAGCAGGTGGAACTAAAAACAAAAGGCCAAGCAGTGACTCTCAAACATTTAAATAGGTCTTCTTTTCACTAGGTGTACTGTACTGTACAGCTTGGTGCTAACTATCATGAAACACAACAACCAAGAGACATTCAAGTGCTGCAATACTATTACAGAAGGGCTCACTCTTCAAGGTACAAACTTCATTTCACGTGGCTTTCAGAAATAAAACAAATATGTAACAATAACCACTATATTAATAATGTTTCTCATGGTAACACCATGTAGTTGAATGAACAACACCAGTAGTTCAAGATAGCAGCAAAGTATTCAAAATGTCAAGACAACGAGCTGTTGAAATCTGTACACAAATAAAAATGAATGTAGAAAAAAAGGCATAAATAAAACAATGACAGAGCTTAAAGGGAGTCTTGCATAAATTTAAATAAACAACTGTTGGACTGTGCCTTTCTTTAGAGGGCTTACTGTTTATTAGTAGAACTATGAGTAATGCATGGACTGGCTGCAGCAGATAAAGTACTTAATTCTTTTAGAAAAAACAAGTGAACAAAGTTATGTTTATACAGTATATGCTACATAATATGTATTGATTACAAGTATGAAAATGGAAATAATTGCTACATTTTCAATACAGTTGTACATATCTATTTACAGAGCATTAGCATTTAATTTCTCCTAAGCATTTACCATATTTGTGCAGATTGTTCCAGCATTCTGTTTGAGGTGATCAATACTCACAGTCTTATCATTTGCACCATATTGGACAGTCTGTGTTGATGGGTGTCAGTGCTTCTGTGTGGTGGAAATATCACTAATGTGCAACTGTGGATAAGCATGAGTGATGAAGTTTTTGTACCATTGATCTGTATCTTTATTTGGCTGGACTGCACAGCATGTGCCATCTGTCACGTCACCTTTACTAATGATACCCAAGCAATATATTCATCTTTTTCTACAACCACATGTTATCATAGTGAAGATCTGCTGTATGTAAAAGTCAGACATGATCATCTCTAAACATATTCTTTTACAATACTGTATGTCTATTGTGACATGCAGAGAATGACACAGTAAATGTGACTTATTCAAGTCTTAGATATGTATGTTAGGCTAGTTGACACAAGTTTTAATTATGTTGCTCCAGCAGTGGGAGCATATTGCTATAAAATTGCAGAAATGTTGAGAAAGTAAATAGATTTACATTACAAATATGCAAACAGGTACAGTAGGTAGCTTTTACTCCTCGATGATGATTATTTGCATCCACAAGTACAATCTATTGATACCAAGACATCTCATATGCATTCACGATTTCAAGAAACACTTCAATAACTTATCAATAAGTCTTGCCTTTTCGCACCCACAAAGTAGTTTCTATGCGTAACTGCATGTTGGAGAAAATACATGATTCCTTTGTGTCTCAAGTAGTCAGGAGGAAATTTGGCAACACCAATCTCAGAAAACATCCCACCTATTATTGTTAAGTCGCTGTCTTCATTTAGTGGCAATAATACTGGCATTTTGTGGCAAAAAATCATTGGCAATTAGAACACATGAAAAAGGACAGAGCAAGTACAAATTACCCGGGTAAGAGATTAATTTAGTCTGATTGTAACACTTATTTTTCTTCACCTTTTTCTTTTGTTTTTTCCCGAAACGAGTTCAAAGTCTCCAGTAACCTTAATTACCGCCCTCAGATCAGTTTATCAAACAATAAGAGCAACTTTCTTTCTTTCCTCTGTGGTAATTCTCTCTCACCACAACCATTTAAGGAATTTTCCGGTTACTAAACCCATTTTTACTCTTGTTTCTTATCCATTGTTCAAACATTTTTAACTCATTTGTGTGTTTAGTCTCTCTTCAGTGCTGTACTTGCTGCCCTGTCTTTCCACCTCAGATAGCCGTGTCCCACACGACGGCCTGCGGCCTCTGACAGGGTGGCGTGCCAGTCTTACGAGGCTCAGGTGTCCGTCTCCAGCTAGGGAGGATGGGCATGCTGTCCTGCTTGCACAGGCTTTTGTCAGGGCGCCTGTGGGCCTTGATCTCTTTACACAGGCAGCGTTTACGCTCGATGACTTCCAGCAGCTTGCCGTCTCTCTGGGTCTGCGCTGTGGACTGGGTGGTGCCCCCGCTGACAGGAGCCTGTCCTTGTGCCAGCTGGGCAAGCTGCTGGAACTGCAACTGTAGGTGATGCTGTTGCTGAAGCTGCTGGAGCTGCTGCTTTAACTGTAGCTGCTGCTGGTGTAGCTGAAGCTGCTGCTGCTGCCGAGACACACTGGGACTGCTTGGACTGCAGGGCGCTGGAGGCTGGGCCAGACCATGCAACTGAATACATTGGAAAAAGTAAATTCAGTGAATCGATATAGTGATGTATGATATAACAGAATTTAAATTTCTAAATAAACTGCATGATCGACAGCCAACCCTAGCACGTGAATAAGACTGCAGTTCTTCTAGAGAGCCACCAGGACGCAGCGCTGTTTCATCTATTGCAGGCAGAGGGAGGGTCAACCAGCCGCATGAAGACAGACTCTGCAGCACACTCAAACTGCGTCAGCACTTGCTATGCACCCAGAATCTGGGCAAAATGTGCTGCTAAAAGACTGCAGCTCATCACTCCAAAACATAGTACAGCATGTTCTCTCATCCACTATTCTCTCTGTTCCTGATTACATATGAACCTACGTCACTTCTTTGCGGCTGTTATCCTTTTGAGGCAGGCCAGAATCTTATTCTGCTCAGTGGGCATATCTACCAGCTATAAATAGATCTGCAGGAGGACTGTCTCTAGCAGAAGGGGAAGTAATAATGAGAACAATATTAATGTTATCTCCCAAATCTACCATGAATGAAGTTTAAAGCGTATATAGTTATAAGGCTGGGTGTTATATATTAACCTGATTCAGGGCTTCTCGTGCTGGTAGGCTGCTCTGTCTCTGGACGTCTCCTCCACCCACCTGTCTCACCCCAGCAGCAGAGGAGGAGCGGCCCAGCCGCCCCACTTCTGTAAAGAAACAAACATTACACTGTGTGCCTGCTAATGAGATCACTGGAAAATAACTTTAATAATAATTTAATAATTTTAACACACAGAGCTGTGGATATCTAACTACACTCCTGTGAGTTGAGACAGGGCTTTGGTACATTATGTGCTCATTATATTTTAAGCTACTAGACAGTTATAGAGTAACCTTGTACTTATGAACAATTGATATTGGGGTAACACATTTTTATTAATCCAGGTATATTTACACAAAGATTTGTTCCTGTACCACTCTTTTTCACTATTATATTGTAAACATATTTGTATTAAATTTATTGAACATATCTAATAATTAAATTTGGGGATCAATCTGGGAATTTCCGCTATTCAACAATTATTGTACAACGAGACCACAAAAATATCTCGATTAAATTTTCTACAGAAATATTTGCACAGTTAAAAAAACAAATTCAACACAGAAGTGACTTTCAGAGAAATTGATTAGGGAAGAAAAAACTGCAGACACTTAGAAGTGACTAAGATGTGATACATGCTTTCAAGTGGCCTGTTGCAGTCCCTCATATCTTCTGCCTAACTGTTAACAATCTGAATCGGATATATACATACATACATACATACATACATACATACATACATACATACATATATATATAT